>OZ024916.1:70681413-70909818 GCA_964017125.1 Flabesymbios commensalis
TTGAGAGCACGTGATATATTGCTATTTGTTATAGTTATGATTAATTTAACCACTTCCGATGTTTTTTTATTTAAATAATTGAATTTGTTCACATTTATTGGACAAAAAAGACAATTTTGCAAAAAAATGCTTCAAAATAAGGATGTGTCATGAATAATATAGCTACTATAGACACTATAGCCTTCAGATGTTAGCATATGAGTTTAATGACGAAAAATAATTATATTCATAAAAATCAAATATTTGTTATCACAAGACATTTTAATGGCACTTTACACTTTATTTCATGTCTGAAATAATATAATTAAGGGTGCTAGCGCAACAAGGGTTAAACCTAGTGCTGCTGGCCCTGAATATACACAGTTTCCAGCAAGTTTCACACCAAATAAAATGCCACGGAAAACCACAAAATAGTTTGTGAGAGATCCTCAGTTAATCAAATAATTTATTTTCACAGATGTTTATTTTTTTAAATAATACCAGGTAATATTTTTTGTCATTTAAAGCTGCAAATTGCGCTGGCATTTCCACTTCAAATGAATGAAAAGTTTCAATGAATGAATGAATGAATGAATGAATGAATGAATGAATGAATGAATGAAGTAGAAAATCGGCCATGAATGAATGATACAAATTCCTTTTTCTTTGTGTAGGCCTATGCTATGTATTATGTACTCCAGGTACATTATTATTTGAAATTTTGGATACAGTAGGGCTTAGGCCCATTGAATCATCACTAAATAAATCATATATTGACCCCAGCAATCGCCAGATGTTGACCCAGTGTCTGTTTAATGTTGGGCCAGCGTCGCAGAGGGTGGCCCAATATTGGGTTTACGTGTCTTGCTGTTTGCTGGCCTACCACGCTATGTGATAACAAAAGGAAATGTCAATGTAAGAGTCAATGTTCTCTAACATTTCCACAAGAAATAATATTAATTAAAAATGAGGACCATGCGTAGTGAGACCCCTTGAACTAAATGTACAGTTAATCATAAACACAATGTTTGACAGGAGTTGTGGACTACTGGGGCGCAAAATGTCATCTACTACATCAGAATTATGTAGCCTACAACACCAGCATCATCAGTATGCACATGGTGGGCCCAAGCAGTGCACGGGGGGAATCCCCTGAATCATCATTATTGTACAGCCCCCCCCCCCCCCCCGTGACCCGCGATACAGCTGACGATATAGAAACAGAGACAGCAGCAGTGTACACATGCTGAGTGTAAGCTGTGTACTGGGGAAAATACCCCAAGTCCTCATACAGAAATTGTCATACAGCTTACACGCGTGTCTACAGTATAACCACAATACATACAGAGACCGCATCGCTGTCACTGGGCGGATGCATATTCCCATATTTTTTTTATATTCATACATATTTATTATCTGCTCATGTCACTGTCCAGCCTTATAATAACATCAACAAATAACTGATTCCCACCAAGAATAAATATACGAGGTTCATTAGCTGCCGAGTTCACACTAAAACCTAGTGATTTCATAGAAAACAAGGACCTTCTTAATATTAAATAAAATAATGTCATGTGCGCATGCCCCTAATCACATTCCTCACGTTGGCAGACCGTCTGAGACACTGGCCCAACATTAAACCACCTTCTCAGTATAGGTCCTCTCAGTATAGGCAGTGTACACTCAGGCTCTCACATGGAGGGCAGAGAAAGTCATTCTCGTCTCTACTCTAACATCACTTATTACAACATCAGGTTAGAAAATCAATGTTTGTTGCTATGTCGTTATTTCAGTCATAATTATTAGAAATTTGGTCTTCTCCAAAGATATGTTATTAAAAATTCTGATAGATACTAATTTACGTTTAATTTGCAACAGGGCATTTATCTTTAGGGAACCATCCGAAAAGTTTACAAGCCCTTAAATACATGTACAATGAATTTGTGGGCTCTGTCAAATATAGGACATGCCACGTTTTCATACCATATGGTAATCAACTCTCCTTTATATTTTGTCAGTAGATTATATCAGACCCGGTAGGGTCTGTATGATGATTTTGATGTAATAAGTTAGAATGAAGTCAAGATGATTTTAAAACTATCACCAATTTTGCTTTACAATTACATCTATAACCCATGCAACACTGACATATTTTATATAAACCATGGAGACCCGAAGGGTTATTTTCAATTTAAAACCATCCTAAATGTCTTGGTTAGCTATTTCCACTTCATTTGAATACCTATGTTATGGGTCTACGACCATTATAAATGCTTAATTCTTCCAGTGCGGGGATCGACTTTAGGCGTCAGCATCTGTTGTCTATATAGAGTCATATTCTGACGTCTAAAGTTGGTCCCCGCACTGAAAGAGCTAAAGACAAATATCATGTAGTTACCGGCGACCACACACCTTATATTGGCAAAATTAAATAATGGCCTCCATGCAATAATTGGCATAATTCAAAATATCTGTGTGTTACTGGCACCTCATAACACGTACCTATAATCTGTCTATGGTCGCATTGTAGTTTACAACACCAACGACTGCACCCACTGGCAGCCGGGTTGTTGTAGTTTACAGCAACAACGACTGCACACACTGGCAGCCGGGTTGTTGTAGTTTACAGCAACAACGACTGCACACACTGGCAGCCGGGTTGTTGGGAAGCTGTTCTTGTTGTAAATCTACTGTTGCTCCGCATGGTCACACTTGGAACAACTGTCACAGTAAACATGATACATTAAACCGATGTTGTTTTAATGTTGTGTACGTCTTAGGCGTTGATCCAACAATAAAATGTTCAAGGGGTAGATTAGCAACAGTGTCAAGAACAAAAGATGTGATGCATTTTTATCTTGCAAACATTACATTGTCATTGAAATGCAGTTGAATTATTTGTTCTTCTCTCATATTTGTCTGGATTGCCATTGCTACATACATTTGTCATGTAATTTTAATTCAGATAGCAAGCACTGGTACATGTTTGTGTTTTTGAGAATCTCCTCCCTACAGCATTTTTCTTCAATGATTGAACGAAAAAATTATATTGTTGACTCTTGTTGAGTACGGGGAATGACTTTTGATGACTTTCATTGTTTATTTAAAGTATGTTACAGCGAATGTAATGAATACAATTCTAATAACTTCTGGTGATTAAAAGGTTATTTATTTTCTTATGAACAAAGTTTCATTTTCTGAGTTATGTCTTTTTTCAAGAGGTTGTATTATCCCATAGGACATGATCAAGCCAATAGTTTTATGTTGTAGGTCTTAGTCATTGGTCCAACATTAAAACAACGTTGGTTCAATGTATAGTGCAATGTTTATCATGCACATTGGTTTAATATTTCTTTATTGATCTATAGGATCCTTTAGGGCTTAGGTAGTATATTTTTTTATTCAGAATCAAATTATTATTATTGTGTAATATAATTTTTTATATATTTTACCAGCACTGTAGTAAGAGAACTAGTAAAATACTATAGAAAAAATAACTTGGAGCGACGTTCTCCCCCCCCCCCCCTCAATTTGACCCACATCTTACATGTCTGCTTGGCTGAGGTTGTTAACTGGACCAATCAGAGGTGTGGGATCCAGGTGCGTTCTTGGCCAATCAAGGGCCTGTGTTTTATGATCACTTATGGGGTTCAATGTCGCTTAAAACCTTACAGCGCAGGGTAGTCGTCAGAATCTGACGTCTGTAGATGTCGGATTCAAATGTCTATAGTCAATCCTCACTCTATAAGAGTATAAATATTTATAATGGCCGTAGACCCATAACAGAGGTATTCTAATGGATCAGAAGGAGCTAACTAAGACATTTATGATGATTTCAATGTTTAAAAAACGTTGATTGCGATGCTTTTTACAAATTAATTCAGCGCTCTAAGGGTTAATGTTGTCCCACCGTCTGTGACGCTAACCCAACATTAGGTGGATATCACATGCATTCCTAAGATAATAAATAGGCTTGACTTCATAATTATCTCCTTCTTCTAATATATGGTTAGAACCCTGTAAACTTTTACTTGAAGCGACTCAATCAGGCTAAAATCATAAAAAAATCTGTGATTTTATTTTGGCTTCTTAATATGATCATACGATATAAACATGTCCATAGACTAGAACTGCAAAAGTTTTTAAGTTTTTGTGCTGCACATTTACCAGTTAGGCTAGACGAAATTCCCGATTTCTTATTTTGGAAATGCATGTCCAAAATAAGAAATACGGAAAATAACTTGTAAATGCGCAGCACAAAAATTAAAACACTTTTGCTGTTCTAGTCTATGGACCGATTTTTGTATGATTTAGCCTGATTGAGTCGCTTTAAAGCAGCTGGGTCATTATGCTGCACTGAACCATATTATTTACCGCAATATTATTTACCGCAATGTTTATTCAGCGAATCATGACGCCCCACCTACTTTAACCCTTTAGTCGTCAGAATCTGACGTCTGTACACGTCAGATTCTGACGTCTAAAGTTGATCCCGGCACTGAGTAAGAGTACACATATTTCTAATGGTCGTAGACTCATAAAATAAGTATTCAAATGAATCAGAAAGACCTAACAAAGACATTTACGCTGATTTCAAATTGAAAAAACCCTTTGGTCCCCATGTTTTTTACCAAAATTTGTGCGCGTTTCAAGGGTTAAGTGTGTACTTACATGGCTGTAATAACATAGGACCTATACTCGCTTTTTACAATCCTGTATGAAATGACTCGATTGAGTATTCTTACAGAAATGTATGAAGCTATTAGGTCTCTTATTTAAGAAGTAGGCTATATAATAATGGTAAACCTACTGTGAAAAATAATTAAGTATTTTCTTGTAGTAGGCCTGGGCGGGGGCCCTAGGGTAGTGGTTAGCACCGCTGCCTTTCACGCCAGAGTCCGGGGTTCGGTTCCCGGTCTCGGCGGTTTGAAAGAAACAAAATTGTTTCTTCCCCATCCACGTGTGAAAGTTAGTATTGTGGGGAGCCTCCGTGACCGAGAGGTAGCGTGCTCGGCCTCAGACCGCCAGGGCTCGAATTTCGAATCCTGTGTCTGGAGGACAGTGTCATCTCAATCATCTCACCATCCTCAGGAGGTTCTCCTGGCCCAGTTTAGCCTATATGTGCACAAAGGTGGCCTAAAGCCCGATTCATTTCATTTTTTGTAGTAGGCCTACTGATAGGAAAGTGATGAACTGCTTCCTCAAAATATTGGTGAAATGATTTTATGACTGACCACAGCTGATGAAATCAATTCATTTTCTTTGAATACCTTGGAGTGGGAGGAATTAGAAGATACAGCTGATTATTAAATGAGTGTTAAGTTTGAATGGTGGCTGATCATGATCATGAGTCATGTGATACAGTGAATTAAAATACATGCTTTGAAACTTGTGTCGTTGTGTTTTTCTTAGTAGTAGATTTGATAAGAAAATAATAGATTAGTACTCCACTAGTTGAATGATTGATAATGTCTTTGTTTTTTTTTTGACTGATTGATTGATTGATTGATTGATTGATTGATTGATTGATTGATTGATCGATCGATCGATTGATTGATTGATTGATTGATTGATTGATTGATTGATTGATTGATTGATTGATTGATTGATTGATTGATTGATTGATTGATTGATGGATTGATGGATTGATGGATTGATGGATTGATGGATGGAATGATTGATTGATTGATTGGCTATGATTGTGTGAATTCATCTGTAGGCTTACCATTAATATGTAGCTTAGAGAAGGGCTGTTTGAAAACAAAATATAATCGTTGATTCTTCTAATTGCATTTGAGACCTTTGAAAGCCAACTTAACCCTTTTGCTTCTGAATTGTTTGTTTCTATTTTTCATCCATTCGAAGCTGGAAATGCTAACGCAATTTCCAGCTTCAAATGATGTTTAGCCTACTTATATTTAATTAATTATGCACAAATATAAAAAAATAGACAAAATATGAAAAAATAGACATCTCCAGTATTGATTTATTGGATATCTACCAAATTTAGTGATATTTCTATTGATGTAAAATATGTTACAACCGTGTAGGCCTATTAGTCGGGGCTGTTAGGGATATTTTGGGCCAAATTCTTCCAAAGCTACTAAGTTCGACAGAGATATAGAACAGACTATACTCTTTCGTTTTACGATGTATGTCAAGACGAGAATCGCACAGGGCCAGTGTATTAGCAAAATCCAAGATGGCCGCTATTCAGATTTGTGGGATACCTGCATGAGGGGTTGAGAGCACGTGATATATTGCTATTTGTTATAGTTATGATTAATTTAACCACTTCCGATGTTTTTTTATTTAAATAATTGAATTTGTTCACATTTATTGGACAAAAAAGACAATTTTGCAAAAAAATGCTTCAAAATAAGGATGTGTCATGAATACTATAGCTACTATAGATACTATAGCCTTCAGATGTTAACATATGAGTTTAATGACGAAAAATAATTATATTCATAAAAATCAAATATTTGTTATCACAAGACATTTTAATGGCACTTTACACTTTTTTTCATGTCTGAAAAAGAATATAATTAAGGGTGCTAGCGCTACAAGGGTTAAACCTAGTGCTGCTGGCACTGAATATACACAGTTTCCAGCAAGTTTCACACCAAATAAAATGCCACGGAAAACCACAAAATAGTTTGTGAGAGATCCTCAGTTAATCAAATAATTTATTTTCACAGATGTTTATTTTTTTAAATAATAGCAGGTAATATTTTTTGTCATTTAAAGCTGCAAATTGCGCTAGCATTTCCACTTCAAATGAATGAAAAGTTTCAATGAATGAATGAATGAATGAATGAATGAATGAATGAATGAATGAATGAATGAATGAAGTAGAAAATCGGCCATGAATGAATGATACAAATTCCTTTTTCTTTGTGTAGGCCTATGCTATGTATCATGTACTCCAGGTACATTATTATTTGAAATTTTGGATACAGTAGGGCTTAGGCCCATTGAATCATCACTAAATAAATCATATATTGACCCCAGCAATCGCCAGATGTTGACCCAGTGTCTGTTTAATGTTGGGCCAGCGTCGCAGAGGGTGGCCCAATATTGGGTTTACGTCTCTTGCTGTTTGCTGGCCTACCACGCTATGTGATAACAAAAGGAAATGTCAATGTAAGAGTCAATGTTCTCTAACATTTCCACAAGAAATAATATTAATTAAGAATGAGGACCATGCGTAGTGAGACCCCTTGAACTAAATGTACAGTTAATCATAAACACAATGTTTGACAGGAGTTGTGGACTACTGGGGCGCAAAATGTCATATACTACATCAGAATTATGTAGCCTACAACACCAGCATCATCAGTGTGCACATGATTGGCCCAAGCAGTGCACGGGGGGAATCCCCTGAATCATCATTATTGTACAGCCGCTCCCCCCCCCCCCCCGTGACCCGCGATAAAGCTGACGATATAGCAACACAGACAGCAGCAGTGTACACATGCTGAGTGTAAGCTGTGTACTGAGGAAAATACCCCAAGTTGTCATACAGAAATTGTCATACAGCTTACACGCGTGTCTACAGTATAACCACAATACATACAGAGACCGCATCGCTGTCACTGGGCGGATGCATATTCCCATTTTTTTTTATATTCATACATATTTATTATCTGCTCATGTCACTGTCCAGCTTTATAATAACATCAACAAATGACTGATTCCCACCAAGAATAAATATACGAGGTTCATTAGCTGCCGAGATCACACTAAAACCTAGTGATTTCATAGAAAACAAAGACCTTCTTATTATTAAATAAAATAATGTAATGTGCGCATGCGCCTAATCACATTCCTCACGTTGGCAGACCGTCTGAGATACGGGCCCAACATTAAACCACCTTCTCAGTATAGGTCCTCTCAGTATAGGCAGTGTACACTCAGGCTCTCACATGTCAGGCAGAGAAAGTCATTCTCGTCTCTACTCTAACATTACCTATTAAAACATCAGGTTAGAAAATCAATGTTTGTTGCTATGTCGTTATTTCAGTCATAATTATTAGAAATTTGGTCTTCTCCAAAGATATGTTATTCAAATTCTGATAGATACTAATTTACGTTTAATTTGCAACAGGGCATTTATCTTTAGGAAACCATCCGAAAAGTTTACAAACCCTTAAATACATGTACAATGAATTTGTGGGCTCTGTCAAATATAGGACATGCCACGTTTTCATACCATATGGTAATCAACTCTCCTTTATATTTTGTCAGTAGATAATATCACACCCGGTAGGGTCTGTATGATGATTTTGATGTAATAAGTGAGAATGAAGTCAAGATGATTTTAAAACTATCATCAATTTTGCTTTACAATTACATGTATAACCCATGCAACGCTGACATATTTTATATAAACCATGGAGACCGAAGGGTTATTTTCAATTTGAAACCATCCTAAATGTCTTGGTTAGCTATTTCCACTTCATTTGAATACCTATGTTATGGGTCTACAACCATTATAAATGCTTAATTCTTCCAGTGCGGGGATCGACTTTAGGCGTCAGCATCTGTTGTCTATATAGAGTCATATTCTGACGTCTAAAGTTGGTCCCCGCAAGGAAAGAGCTAAAGACAAATATCATGTAGTTACCGGCGACCACACACCTTATATTGGCAAAATTAAGTAATGGCCTCCATGCAATAATTGACATAATTCAAAATATCTGTGTGTTACTGGCACCTCATAACACGTACCTATAATCTGTCTATGGTCGCATTGTAGTTTACAACACCAACGACTGCACACACTGGCAGCCGTGTTGTTGTAGTTTACAACACCAACGACTGCACCCACTGGCAGCCGGGTTGTTGTAGTTTACAGCAACAACGACTGCACCCACTGGCAGCCGGGTTGTTGTAGTTTACAACAACAACGACTGCACCCACTGGCAGCCGGGTTGTTGTAGTTTACAGCAACAACGACTGCACCCACTGGCAGCCGTGTTGTTGGGAAGCTGTTCTTGTTGTAAATCTACTGTTGTTCCGCATGGTCACACTTGGAACAACTGTCACAGTAAACATGATACATTAAACCGATGTTGTTTTAATGTTGTGTACGTCTTAGGCGTTGATCCAACAATAAAATGTTCAAGGGGTAGATTAGCAACAGTGTCAAGAACAAAAGATGTGATGCATTTTTATCTTGCAAACATTACATTGTCATTGAAATGCAGTTAAATTATTTGTTCTTCTCTAATATTTGTCTGGATTGCCATTGCTACGTACATTTGTCATGTAAATTCAATTCAGATAACAAGCACTGGTACATGTTTGTGTTTTTGAGAACCTCCTCCCTACAGCATTTTTTCTTCAATGATTGAACGAAAAAATTATATTGTTGACTCTTGTTGAGTACGGGGAATGACTTTTGATGACTTTCATTGTTTATTTAAAGTATGTTACAGCTAATATAATGAATACAATTCTAATAACTTCTGGTGATTAAAAGGTTATTTATTTTCTTATGAACAAAGTTACATTTTCTGAGTTATGTCTTTTTTTAAGAGGTTGTATTATCCCATAGGACATGATCAAGCCAATAGTTTTATGTTGTAGGTCTTAGTCATTGGTCCAACATTAAAACAACGTTGGTTCAATGTATAGTGCAATGTTTATCATGCACATTGGATTAATATTTTTTTATTGACCTATAGGATCCTATAGGGCTTAGGTAGTTCTAGAAGTATATTTTTTTATTCAGAATCAAATTATTATTATTGTGTAATATATATTTTTATATATTTTACCAGCACTGTAGTAAGAGAATTAGTAAAATACTATAGAAAAAATAACCAGAAGCGACGTTCTCCCTCCCCCCCCCCCCCAATTTGACCCACATCTCACATGTCTGCTTGGCTGAGGTTGTTAACTGGACCAATCAGAGGTGTGGGATCCAGGTGCGTTCTTGACCAATCAAGGGCCTGTGTTTTATGATCACTTATGGGGTCCAATGTCGCTTTAACCCTTACAGCGCAGGGTAGTCGTCAGAATCTGACGTCTGTTGATGTCGGATTCAAATGTCTATAGTCAATCCTCACTCTACAAGAGTATAAATATTTATAATGGTCGTAGACCCATAACAGAGGTATTCTAATGGATCAGAAAGAGCTAACTAAGACATTTATCATGATTTCAATGTGAAAAAAACGTTGATTGCGATGTTTTTTTACAAATTAATTCAGCGCTTTAAGGGTTAATGTTGTCCCACCGTCTGCGATGCTAACCCAACATTGGGTGGATATCACATGCATTCCTAAGATAATAAATAGGCTTGACTTCATAATTCCTTCTTCTAATATATGGTTAGAGCCCTGTAAACTTTTACTTAAAGCGACTCAATCAGGCTAAAATCATAAAAAATCGGTGATTTTATTTTGGCTTCCTAATATAACCATATGATATAAACATGTCCATAGACTAGAACTGCAAAAGTTTTTTAATTTTTGTGCTGCACATTTACCAGTTAGTCTAGACAAAATTCCCGATTTCTTATTTTGGACATGCATGTCCAAAATAAGAAATACGGAAATTAACTTGTAAATGCGCAGCATAAAAATTAAAACACTTGCTGTTCTAGTCCATGGATACGCTTACATCAGATGGTCACCAATTTTTGTATGATTTAGCCTGATTGAGTCGCTTTAAAGCAGCTGGGTCGTTATGCTGCACTGAACCATATTATTTACATGCGCCCGCAATGTTTATTCAGCGAATCATGACGCCCTACCTACTTTAACCCTTTAGTCGTGAGAATCTGACGTCTGTACACGTCAGATTCTGACGTCTAAAGTTGATCCCCGCACTGAGTAAAAGTACAAATATTTCTAATGGTCGTAGACTCGTAAAATAGGTATTCAAATGAATCAGAAAGACCTAACAAAGACATTTATGCTGATTTCAAATTGAAAAAACCCTTTGGTCCCCATGTTTTTTACCAAAATCTGTGCGCGTTTCAAGGGTTAAGTGTATACTTACATGGCTGTAATAACATAGGGCCTATACTCGCTTTTTACAATTCTGCATGAAATGACTCGATTAAGTATTCTTACAGAAATATATGAAGCTATTAGGCCTCTTATTTAAGAAGTAGGCTATATAATAATGGTAAACCTACTGTGAAAAATAATTAAGTATTTTCTTGTAGTAGGCCTACTGATAGGAAAGTGATGAACTGCTTCCTCAAAATATTGGTGAAATGATTTTATGACTGACCACAGCTGATGAAATCAAGTCATTTTCTTTGAATACCTTGGAGCGGGAGGAATTCACAACTGAAGTTAAATTAGAAGATACAGCTGATTATTAAATGAGTGTTAATTTCGAATGGTGTCTGATCATGAGTACTACATGTGATACAGTGAATTAAAATACATGCTTTGTAACTTGTGTCGTTGTGTTTTTCTTAGTGGTAGATTTGATAAGAAAATAATAGATTAGTGCTCCACTAGTTGAATGATTGATGATGTCTTTGTTGGTTTTTTGATTGATTGATTGATTGATTGATTGATTGATTGATTGATTGATTGATTGATTGATTGATTGATTGATTGATTGATTGATTGATTGATTGATTGATTGATTGATTGATTGATTGATTGATTGATTGATTGATTGATTGATTGATTGATTGATTGGCTATGATTGTGTGAATTCATCTGTAGGCTTACCATTAATATGTGGCTTAGAGAAGGGCTGTTTGAAAACAAAAAATAATCGTTGATTCTTCTAGTTGCATTTGAGACCTTTGAAAGCCAACTTAACCCTTTTGCTTCTGAATTGTTTGTTTCTATTTTTCATCCATTCGAAGCTGGAAATGCTAACGCAATTTCCAGCTTCAAATGACGTTTAGCCTACTCATATTTAACTAATTATGCACAAATATAAAAAAATAGACAAAATATGAAAAAATAGACATCTCCAGTATTGATTTATTGGATATCTACCAAATTTAGTGATATTTCTATTGATGTAAAATATGTTACAAACTGTGTAGGCCTATTAGTCGGGGCTGTTAGGGATATTTTGGGCCACATTCTTCCAAAGCTACTAAGTTCGGCAGAGATATAGAACAGACTATACTCTTTCGATTTATGATGGATGTCAAGACGAGAATCGCACAGGGCCAGTGTATTAGCAAAATCCAAGATGGCCGCCATTCCGATTTGTGGGATACCTGCATGAGGGGTTGAGAGCACGTGATATATTGCTATTTGGTATAGCTATGGTTAATTTAACCACTTCCGATGTTATTTTATTTAAATAATTGAATTTGTTTACAATTATTGAACAAAAAAGACAATTTAGCAAAAAAATGCTTGAAAATAAGGATGTGTCATGAATACTATAGCTACTATAGATACTATAGCCACCAAATGTTAACATTTGAGTTTAATGACGAGAAATAATTATATTCATAAAAATCAAATATTTGATATCACAAGACATTTTAATGGCACTTTACACTTTATTTCATGTCTGAAAAAGGATATAATTAAGGGTGCTAGCGCTACAAGGGTTAAACCTAGTGCTGCTGGCACTGAATATACACAGTTTCCAGCAAGTTTCACACCAAATAAAATGCCACGGAAATCCATAAAATAGTTTGTGAGAGATCCTCAGTTAATGAAATAATTTATTTTCACAGATGTTTATTTTTTTAAATAATACCAGGTAATATTTTTTGTCATTTAAAACTGCAAATAGCGCTAGCATTTCCACTTCAAATGAATGAAAAGTTTCAATGAATGAATGAATGAATGAATGAATGAATGAAGGAATGAATGAATGAATGAATGAATAAATGAAGGAAGTAGAAAATCGGCCATGAATGAATGATACAAATTACAAATTCCTTTTTCTTTGTGTAGGCCTATGCTATGTAGGCAATTATGTAGGCTACTCCTGGTACATTATTATTTGAAATTTTGGATACAGTAGGGCTTAGGCCCATTGAATCATCACTAAATAAATCCTATATTGACCCCAGCAATTGCCAGATGTTGACCCAGCGTCTGTTTAATGTTGGGCCAGCGTCGCAGAGGGTGGCCCAATATTGGGTTTACGTCTCTTGCTGTTTGCTGGCCTACCACGCTATGTGATAACAAAAGGAAATGTCAATATTAGAGTCAATGTTCTCTAACATTTCCACAAGAAATAATATTAATTAAGAATGAGGACCATGCGTAGTGAGACCCCTTGAACTAAATTTACAGTTAATCATAAACACAATGTTTGACAGGAGTTGTGGACTACTGGGGCGCAAAATGTCATCTACTACATCAGAATTATCCCAGCAAACACGAGACGTTGACGCAATGTTGGTTTAATGTTGGCCCACCGTTTTTAACTCTGGCCCAACATTAAACCAACACTGGGTCAACGTATCGTGTTTGCTGGGATGTAGCCTACAACACCAGCATCATCAGTGTGCACATGATGGGCCCAAGCAGTGCACGGGGGGAATCCCCTGAATCATCATTATTGTACAGCCCCTCCCCCCCCCCCTCCCCCCGTGACCCGCGATAAAGCTGAAGATATAGCAACAGAGACAGCAGCAGTGTACACATGCTGAGCGTAAGCTGTGTACTGCGGAAAATACCGGGAGTTGTCATACAGAAATGGTCATACAGCTTACAGCGTGTCTACAGTATAACCAAAATACATACAGAGACCGCATCGCTGTCACTGGGCGGATGCATATTCCCATATTTTTTTTATATTCATACATATTTATTATCTGCTCATGTCACTGTCCAGCCTTATAATAACATCAACAAATGACTGATTCCCATCAAGAATAAATATACTAGGTTCATTATCTGCCGAGATCACACTAAAACCTAGTGATTTCATAGAAAACAAGGACCTTCTTATTATTAAATAAAATAATCAAATGTGCGCATGCGCCTAATCACATTCCTCGCGTTGGCAGACCGTCTGAGACACTGGCCCAACATTAAACCACCTTCTCAGAATAGGTCCTCTCAGTATAGGCAGTGTACACTCAGGCTCTCACATGTCAGGCAGAGAAAGTCATTCTCGTCTCTACTCTAACATTACCTATTACAACATCAGGTTAGAAAATCAATGTTTGTTGCTATGTCGTTATTTCAGTCATAACTAATAGAAATTTGGTCATGAAAGGTCATGATTTTTTTGTTTTCAGTGGCATAGCACTGTAACCGTCTTAATTTTGTATTCAGTGAGCCCAGTAACAGTCTTCTACCAGGACAGCATCAAGTTCCCCCCAACCTGGGCGGACCACAAAGACTTACATCGCCTTTATTTGGCTTGCAGGCCACATCACAGATTATGGATAAAGACACCCCTGTTGGCCCTCTCACGTATGTCGCCGGAGACAACAAATTTGAGCAGCTCCTTCAAGAATAAAAAAAGAATAGACTCAGCTTGATGGTGAAAACCAGAGCCGGTTTACAGCTAGACAAACCTGTCATCTCTCGTAAAATCCAGTCAGTTAATGTGAAGGACGGGAATAATAAAGAGAATACGCCTTCTAATGAGAGAAAAACATCTCCATCGGCTGATGAGGAACTTCTCAAATCTTCTCCCGATAGTTTTTTTAATGTTAAAGGAGAAGACACTGAGCGTCATGAGACTGAGAACGATGAGGTTGATTGGACAGTGGACGAGGGGAAAACCTCCTCATCAAACCTGACTGACGAGCAGATAGACATCCAACAAAGGACAGATGCTTTGTGGGAAAGCAGTGCAAAGTTCTTTAATTTACCACACAGACAGTCAGACTGTGATGATCACGCGGTTTCACCTTCACTCGCTCTCAGCGACACCGTCAGCTGATTCTGGCAATCTGTTAGGAAATCTAATTCGTATCTTGTTATTTGTGAAAACTTGTTCTCATGCCTGTGGATGGCAATTCTCACTCACGTTCCTTGTTATGGGGTAGAATAATAAAAGGTCAGGCGGATTTAAACAGGTCAAACTAAAGTTAGCCTTTAACCCTTTATACGTCAGAATCTGTCATCTGCAGACGTTAGATTCTGACGTATAAAGATAGTCCCTGCACTGAAAGAATTAAAATATTTCTCTGCCAATATCTACCCGTTATTAAATACAAATGATAATGTACTTTGTGATTACGATCAACATCATATTTTTATTATTATTATGGGCATATACTAGCAATATAATCTCTATATGTCAATACAGTCATATCAATGTTATTCTCACTGCAGTATTTATGTCTTTAGTTATACAGTGATACAGTGATGCACGTAGTAATTTTCGAATATAAGTGCATGCGCCTATAAACAAACAAGAATATTTTTGGAGCCATGCTTAAAACATTCGAATTTCACTTATAAGTGCATGCACGTTTATGCGCAGGGATACGGTACAAATTTTTCATTCATTTGAAGGTGGGATTGCTAATGCAATTTCCATCTTCAAGCGAATGAAAAATAAAAACAAACAATTCAGCAGCACTAGGGTTAACTGTAACTTGTTTAATTGGCTGATCAAATCCCGGTTGTTGGAAATGAAATGGGTGTTTAAACATCAAGATTTGAAAATGTTTGATCTGAAATTGAACAAATGAATAATTTTCACCCAGTTGGAAGTTGTGGGTCGCTCCAGTGAGACTCAACTTCAAATGAGTAAAAATATGAATTCTATGACTTAGGGCTTTAAGGGTTAACCCCTTCAGTGCAAGGATCCACTTTTGACATCAGTCTGAAAGTCAATCCATGCACTGAAGATTTGAAATATTTATAATGGTCTTAGACCTATAAATAAGTGATGCACAACACGGTATCCTGGGGTACCAAATAGAAATCCGCCATTTTGTCTAATTATTTATTTTATTTTCAAGTCTGTACCCCGGTATACCAGAAAGTGTAAAATAATTTTGAAAGAGGGAAAAAGAAATGTGACAAATTCTTTTTTTGCAAAATATTCTTTTTTGGGGGGCATTTTCATCACTAAGGACTATTGGTAAACATCTTTCAATGTCTGAACCTGTTGCAACGGAAATTGCCGTCGCATTTACCAGGTGGCGCTGCAAATCACGCGATACCCCGGGAAGGTACCCGTGGTACTGCGTGTTGCATCAAGTGTTAAAATTATACAGAAAAAACTAGCTAATCTTTTATGATGTTAAATATTTAGATGCTCTAGAACCTCAATGTTAACACTTACGCTGAAATATGTTTATATAAACCAAGAGACTAAAGGTCTTTTTCAATTTGAAATCATCATAAGTATCTGACTTAGTGAGCTCTTTCTGCTTCATTTGAGATAACTATGTTATGGCTCTACAGCCATTATAAATATTTAATTCTTTCAGTGCTTGACTGAGATTAGACGTGAGATTCTGATGTGTATAGACATCACATTCTGACATCTAAAATCGGACCCCACGCTGAAAGGGTTAAAAAGACTTGATTCATGAATCTATGACTAACCTCATGATAACCTCATGATAACCTCATGATAACTCACTAGGTTATTGTCTGTTGAATATTTAATATTTCTTCTTCTTCTACAGCTAAATGAGTATATTGATTCACTAATTTGTGGATCTACTGCTATTTTTCAATGTATGAGCACTAGATACGTATGTGTACACTGTAATCCACACATTCCACTGCCATCATGTTTTCCAGTAAAGCATGTGACTCTCACCTAGTATGGGCCTGATATCTCAGATATTGGTCAAACTATAATCCAATATTAAGTTAATAAAAAATTAAAACTGCACCCTTTAATCTACAACCCATAAAGCTATAGACCACTCTATGTATGTTTGCAAAATACTGTACCGCAGTATTTGAAATTTTCACTCGTGGCAGGTCCAACAACTTTTAGTGGGTGATAATTAGGCTTACTTCTTGATATCCAAAGATGTATTGCTATAGGTCTTTCGTTTCATTTGATTACCTATGTTATGGGTCTACGCACATTGTAAATATTGTATTTCTTTCAGTGCGGGTATCTACTTTAGACGTCAGATCAGAATCTAACGTCTGTAGTTGTCAGATTCTGACATCTAATGACGGTCCCTGTGCTGAAAAGGTTAAAAGGGTAATCGCAATATTTCATCACTGTAATAATGTTCTGCCTTTTCACTATGAGACATACATCGATATCAGCCTGTATCTCAATGGGTGCAATGTTTTGGTTTCCCTAATGACTAACTATATGTTATTGTTGCAATTGAAATTGTTAATCTTGGCAGCAATTCACATCTTAAAGTGAGTAAAAATGAGAATAAATACCTTGTTCTAAGGGGGATAGTCACCATTTGTGTTCTCGCTATCTTAAAAATAATTGGAAATATTTATTGGAAATACTTTTCAAGGCCAAAACCTCTCAATTTTGTTTGAGCACTAATGTCACATAAGTTGCATGTGCCATAGGGTGGGCATATTTTTATAAAAAATAATTTAATATAAAAGGTTGCAACAAATTTCAAATGACAATGTTTGATCTCTAATTTGATATGGTACACATGAATAACAAATGCACGTAATTTTCCATCACTTTGAAGTGAAAATTGCTACAGCAATTCAGATTTCCCAAGTCATTAAGTGAAGGCAAATTTTTAGAAAAAACACTATTCCTTGCAGCTTTCTTAAAAACATTCTTTTTACTAACTTCTAAAACATTAATCATACGTTGCGGACATTTTGTGTGAAATTATAGTGTTAATAAATCATGAGGTAAAACTCATGACAATGAGAGATACTTCACACATTGCTGTCTATTTATGAGATAAATATAATTTTATGCACTACTTGTTTGTTTACTAGGCACATGGGATTCACTTGTTATGCTAGAGTTCACTACTGTGTATTGTACATTCCAAAAAAAACACTGGCTTGCACACATCCCAGCAATGGTGCTTTAATGTTAGCGCACCGTCTGTGACCCTGGTACAGCATTAACCCAGTATTGTGTCAATGTCACATGTTTTCTGGTATATATTGTTAAATGTGATAGTCAAGTAATCTGGCAGTGTACATCCCTGTACACTGTACAGTACATGATGCAATGTACATCCCTGTACAATGTACAGTACATGATGCAGTGTACATCATTCCCTGTACACTGCATCATGTACAGTGTACACAACACCAATGTACAGTAACCGAACACTCATGTCAAGTGTACATCCTTGTACACCATGTACGGTGTACAGAACACTCATGTACAGTTATACATCCCTGTGTACTGAACGCCATGGACAGTGTACATCCCTGTGCACTGTATACACTCATGTACAGTGTAAAAAAATACCCGATATATTTAAAAAATGAAATGATAGTAGATATAGATCTTATAGCATATATTCGATATGTAAAGCAATTCAAAGTAATACATGTATAATGCAAGGTATTTTGCTGGTTTATTACGGCAATGACATTGAGATACCATGTTCACCATTCTGTCTATTTTTTTTGCTTCCTATTCACCCTTTCCTTTACTCTTCCTTCCATTTGATGCTGAAATTATCAACACAATTTCCTGCTTTAAATGTAAGAATCAACTCTCCTTTATATTTTGTCAGTAGATAATATCTCACCCGGTAGGGTCTGTATGATGATTTTGATGTAATAAGTGAGAATGAAGTCAAGATGATTTTAAAACTATCATCAATTTTGCTTTACAATTACATGTATAACCCATGCAACGCTGACATATTTTATATAAACCATGGAGACCGAAGGGTTATTTTCAATTTGAAACCATCCTAAATGTCTTGGTTAGCTAATCCCACTTCATTTGAATACCTATGTTATAGGTCTACCTACAACCATTATAAATGTTTAATTCTTCCAGTGCGGGGATCGACTTTAGGTGTCAGCATCTGTTGTCTATATAGAGTCATATTCTGACGTCTAAAGTTGGTCCCCGCACTGAAAGATCTTAAGACAAATATCATGTAGTTACCGGCGACCACACACCTTATATTGGCAAAATTAAGTAATGGCCTCCATGCAATAATTGGCATAATTCAAAATATCTGTGTGTTACTGGCACCTCATAACACGTACCTATAATCTGTCTATGGTCGCATTGTAGTTTACAACACCAACGACTGCACACACTGGCAGCCGGGTTGTTGTAGTTTACAGCAACAACGACTGCACACACTGGCAGCCGGGTTGTTGTAGTTTACAACACCAACGACTGCACCCACTGGCAGCCGTGTTGTTGGGAAGCTGTTCTTGTTGTAAATCTACTGTTGCTCCGCATGGTCACACTTGGAACAACTGTCACAGTAAACATGATACATTAAACCGATGTTGTTTTAATGTTGTGTACGTCTTAGGCGTTGATCCAACAATAAAATGTTCAAGGGGTAGATTAGCAACAGTGTCAAGAACAAATGATGTGATGCATTTTTATCTTGCAAACATTACATTGTCATTGAAATGCAGTTAAAATATTTGTTTTTCTCTAATATTTGTCTGGATTGCCATTGCTACGTACATTTGTCATGTAATTTTAATTCAGATAGCAAGCACTGGTATCTCCTCCCTACAGCATTTTTCTTCAATGATTAAACGAAAAAATTATATTATTGACTCTTGTTGAGTACGAAGAATGATTTTTGATGACTTTCATTGTCTATTTGAAGTATGTTACAGCGAATGTAATGAATACAATTCTAATAACTTCTGGTGATTAAAAGGTTATTTATTTTCTTATGAACAAAGTTTCATTTTCTGAGTTATGTCTTTTTTTAAGGGGTTGTATTATCCCATAGGACATGATCAAGCCAATAGTTTTATATTGTAGGTCTTAGTCATTGGTCCAACATTAAAACAACGTTGGTTCAATGTATAGTGCAATGTTTATCATGCACATTGGTTTAATATTTCTTTATTGGCCTTTAGGATCCTATAGGGCTTAGGTAGTTCTAGAAGTATATTTTTTTATTCAGAATCAAATTATTATTATTGTGTAATATATTTTTTTATATATTTTACCAGCACTGAAGTAAGAGAATTAGTAAAATACTATAGAAAAAATAACCAGAAGCGACGTTCTCCCTCCCCCCCCCC
Source organism: Flabesymbios commensalis (assembly GCA_964017125.1). Lineage (NCBI taxonomy): Eukaryota > Metazoa > Annelida > Polychaeta > Terebellida > Flabelligeridae > Flabesymbios > Flabesymbios commensalis. The sequence goes on from OZ024916.1 coordinate 70,701,477, forward strand.
CCCAATTTGACCCACATCTCACATGTCTGCTTGGCTGAGGTTGTTAACTGGACCAATCAGAGGTGTGGGATCCAGGTGCGTTCTTGACCAATCAAGGGCCTGTGTTTTATGATCACTTATGGGGTCCAATGTCGCTTTAACCCTTACAGCGCAGGGTAGTCGTCAGAATCTGACGTCTGTTGATGTCGGATTCAAATGTCTATAGTCAATCCTCACTCTACAAGAGTATAAATATTTATAATGGTCGTAGACCCATAACAGAGGTATTCTAATGGATCAGAAAGAGCTAACTAAGACATTTATCATGATTTCAATGTGAAAAAAACGTTGATTGCGATGTTTTTTTACAAATTAATTCAGCGCTTTAAGGGTTAATGTTGTCCCACCGTCTGCGATGCTAACCCAACATTGGGTGGATATCACATGCATTCCTAAGATAATAAATAGGCTTGACTTCATAATTCCTTCTTCTAATATATGGTTAGAGCCCTGTAAACTTTTACTTAAAGCGACTCAATCAGGCTAAAATCATAAAAAATCGGTGATTTTATTTTGGCTTCCTAATATAACCATATGATATAAACATGTCCATAGACTAGAACTGCAAAAGTTTTTTAATTTTTGTGCTGCACATTTACCAGTTAGTCTAGACAAAATTCCCGATTTCTTATTTTGGACATGCATGTCCAAAATAAGAAATACGGAAATTAACTTGTAAATGCGCAGCATAAAAATTAAAACACTTGCTGTTCTAGTCCATGGACACGCTTACATCAGATGGTCACCAATTTTTGTATGATTTAGCCTGATTGAGTCGCTTTAAAGCAGCTGGGTCGTTATGCTGCACTGAACCATATTATTTACATGCGCCCGCAATGTTTATTCAGCGAATCATGACGCCCTACCTACTTTAACCCTTTAGTCGTGAGAATCTGACGTCTGTACACGTCAGATTCTGACGTCTAAAGTTGATCCCCGCACTGAGTAAAAGTACAAATATTTCTAATGGTCGTAGACTCGTAAAATAGGTATTCAAATGAATCAGAAAGACCTAACAAAGACATTTATGCTGATTTCAAATTGAAAAAACCCTTTGGTCCCCATGTTTTTTACCAAAATCTGTGCGCGTTTCAAGGGTTAAGTGTATACTTACATGGCTGTAATAACATAGGGCCTATACTCGCTTTTTACAATTCTGCATGAAATGACTCGATTGAGTATTCTTACAGAAATATATGAAGCTATTAGGCCTCTTATTTAAGAAGTAGGCTATATAATAATGGTAAACCTACTGTGAAAAATAATTAAGTATTTTCTTGTAGTAGGCCTACTGATAGGAAAGTGATGAACTGCTTCCTCAAAATATTGGTGAAATGATTTTATGACTGACCACAGCTGATGAAATCAAGTCATTTTCTTTGAATACCTTGGAGCGGGAGGAATTCACAACTGAAGTTAAATTAGAAGATACAGCTGATTATTAAATGAGTGTTAATTTCGAATGGTGTCTGATCATGAGTACTACATGTGATACAGTGAATTAAAATACATGCTTTGTAACTTGTGTCGTTGTGTTTTTCTTAGTGGTAGATTTGATAAGAAAATAATAGATTAGTGCTCCACTAGTTGAATGATTGATGATGTCTTTGTTGGTTTTTTGATTGATTGATTGATTGATTGATTGATTGATTGATTGATTGATTGATTGATTGATTGATTGATTGATTGATTGATTGATTGATTGATTGATTGATTGATTGATTGATTGATTGATTGGCTATGATTGTGTGAATTCATCTGTAGGCTTACCATTAATATGTGGCTTAGAGAAGGGCTGTTTGAAAACAAAAAATAATCGTTGATTCTTCTAGTTGCATTTGAGACCTTTGAAAGCCAACTTAACCCTTTTGCTTCTGAATTGTTTGTTTCTATTTTTCATCCATTCGAAGCTGGAAATGCTAACGCAATTTCCAGCTTCAAATGACGTTTAGCCTACTCATATTTAACTAATTATGCACAAATATAAAAAAATAGACAAAATATGAAAAAATAGACATCTCCAGTATTGATTTATTGGATATCTACCAAATTTAGTGATATTTCTATTGATGTAAAATATGTTACAAGCCGTGTAGGCCTATTAGTCGGGGCTGTTAGGGATATTTTGGGCCACATTCTTCCAAAGCTACTAAGTTCGGCAGAGATATAAAACAGACTTTACTCTTTCGATTTATGATGGATGTCAAGACGAGAATCGCACAGGGCCAGTGTATTAGCAAAATCCAAGATGGCCGCCATTCCGATTTGTGGGATACCTGCATGAGGGGTTGAGAGCACGTGATATATTGCTATTTGGTATAGCTATGGTTAATTTAACCACTTCCGATGTTATTTTATTTAAATAATTGAATTTGTTTACAATTATTGAACAAAAAAGACAATTTAGCAAAAAAATGCTTGAAAATAAGGATGTGTCATGAATACTATAGCTACTATAGATACTATAGCCACCAAATGTTAACATTTGAGTTTAATGACGAGAAATAATTATATTCATAAAAATCAAATATTTGATATCACAAGACATTTTAATGGCACTTTACACTTTATTTCATGTCTGAAAAAGGATATAATTAAGGGTGCTAGCGCTACAAGGGTTAAACCTAGTGCTGCTGGCACTGAATATACACAGATTCCAGCAAGTTTCACACCAAATAAAATGCCACGGAAATCCATAAAATAGTTTGTGAGAGATCTTCAGTTAATCAAATAATTTATTTTCACAGATGTTTATTTTTTTAAATAATACCAGGTAATATTTTTTGTCATTTAAAACTGCAAATAGCGCTAGCATTTCCACTTCAAATGAATGAAAAGTTTCAATGAATGAATGAATGAATGAATGAATGAATGAATGAATGAATGAATGAAGGAATGAATGAATGAATGAATGAATAAATGAAGGAAGTAGAAAATCGGCCATGAATGAATGATACAAATTACAAATTCCTTTTTCTTTGTGTAGGCCTATGCTATGTAGGCCATTATGTAGGCTACTCCTGGTACATTATTATTTGAAATTTTGGATACAGTAGGGCTTAGGCCCATTGAATCATCACTAAATAAATCCTATATTGACCCCAGCAATTGCCAGATGTTGACCCAGCGTCTGTTTAATGTTGGGCCAGCGTCGCAGAGGGTGGCCCAATATTGGGTTTACGTCTCTTGCTGTTTGCTGGCCTACCACGCTATGTGATAACAAAAGGAAATGTCAATATTAGAGTCAATGTTCTCTAACATTTCCACAAGAAATAATATTAATTAAGAATGAGGACCATGCGTAGTGAGACCCCTTGAACTAAATTTACAGTTAATCATAAACACAATGTTTGACAGGAGTTGTGGACTACTGGGGCGCAAAATGTCATCTACTACATCAGAATTATCCCAGCAAACACGAGACGTTGACGCAATGTTGGTTTAATGTTGGCCCACCGTTTTTAACTCTGGCCCAACATTAAACCAACACTGGGTCAACGTATCGTGTTTGCTGGGATGTAGCCTACAACACCAGCATCATCAGTGTGCACATGATGGGCCCAAGCAGTGCACGGGGGGAATCCCCTGAATCATCATTATTGTACAGCCCCTCCCCCCCCCCCCTCCCCCCGTGACCCGCGATAAAGCTGAAGATATAGCAACAGAGACAGCAGCAGTGTACACATGCTGAGCGTAAGCTGTGTACTGCGGAAAATACCGGGAGTTGTCATACAGAAATGGTCATACAGCTTACAGCGTGTCTACAGTATAACCAAAATACATACAGAGACCGCATCGCTGTCACTGGGCGGATGCATATTCCCATATTTTTTTTATATTCATACATATTTATTATCTGCTCATGTCACTGTCCAGCCTTATAATAACATCAACAAATGACTGATTCCCATCAAGAATAAATATACTAGGTTCATTATCTGCCGAGATCACACTAAAACCTAGTGATTTCATAGAAAACAAGGACCTTCTTATTATTAAATAAAATAATCAAATGTGCGCATGCGCCTAATCACATTCCTCGCGTTGGCAGACCGTCTGAGACACTGGCCCAACATTAAACCACCTTCTCAGAATAGGTCCTCTCAGTATAGGCAGTGTACACTCAGGCTCTCACATGTCAGGCAGAGAAAGTCATTCTCGTCTCTACTCTAACATTACCTATTACAACATCAGGTTAGAAAATCAATGTTTGTTGCTATGTCGTTATTTCAGTCATAACTAATAGAAATTTGGTCATGAAAGGTCATGATTTTTTTGTTTTCAGTGGCATAGCACTGTAACCGTCTTAATTTTGTATTCAGTGAGCCCAGTAACAGTCTTCTACCAGGACAGCATCAAGTTCCCCCCAACCTGGGCGGACCACAAAGACTTACATCGCCTTTATTTGGCTTGCAGGCCACATCACAGATTATGGATAAAGACACCCCTGTTGGCCCTCTCACGTATGTCACCAGAGACAACAAATTTGAGCAGCTCCTTCAAGAATCAAAAAAGAATAGACTCAGCTTGATGGTGAAAACCAGAGCCGGTTTACAGCTAGACAAACCTGTCATCTCTCGTAAAATCCAGTCAGTTAATGTGAAGGACGGGGATAATAAAGAGAATACGCCTTCTAATGAGAGAAAAACATCTCCATCGGCTGATGAGGAACTTCTCAAATCTTCTCCCGATAGTTTTTTTAATGTTAAAGGAGAAGACACTGAGCGTCATGAGACTGAGAACGATGAGGTTGATTGGACAGTGGACGAGGGGAAAACCTCCTCATCAAACCTGACTGACGAGCAGATAGACATCCAACAAAGGACAGATGCTTTGTGGGAAAGCAGTGCAAAGTTCTTTAATTTACCACACAGACAGTCAGACTGTGATGATCACGCGGTTTCACCTTCACTCGCTCTCAGCGACACCGTCAGCTGATTCTGGCAATCTGTTAGGAAATCTAATTCGTATCTTGTTATTTGTGAAAACTTGTTCTCATGCCTGTGGATGGCAATTCTCACTCACGTTCCTTGTTATGGGGTAGAATAATAAAAGGTCAGGCGGATTTAAACAGGTCAAACTAAAGTTAGCCTTTAACCCTTTATACGTCAGAATCTGACATCTGCAGACGTTAGATTCTGACGTATAAAGATAGTCCCTGCACTGAAAGAATTAAAATATTTCTCTGCCAATATCTACCCGTTATTAAATACAAATGATAATGTACTTTGTGATTACGATCAACATCATATTTTTATTATTATTATGGGCATATACTAGCAATATAATCTCTATAAGTCAATACAGTCATATCAATGTTATTCTCACTGCAGTATTTATGTCTTTAGTTATACAGTGATACAGTGATGCACGTAGTAATTTTCGAATATAAGTGCATGCGCCTATAAACAAACAAGAATATTTTTGGAGCCATGCTTAAAACATTCGAATTTCACTTATAAGTGCATGCACGTTTATGCGCAGGGATACGGTACAAATTTTTCATTCATTTGAAGGTGGGATTGCTAATGCAATTTCCATCTTCAAGCGAATGAAAAATAAAAACAAACAATTCAGCAGCACTAGGGTTAACTGTAACTTGTTTAATTGGCTGATCAAATCCCGGTTGTTGGAAATGAAATGGGTGTTTAAACATCAAGATTTGAAAATGTTTGATCTGAAATTGAACAAATGAATAATTTTCACCCAGTTGGAAGTTGTGGGTCGCTCCAGTGAGACTCAACTTCAAATGAGTAAAAATATGAATTCTATGACTTAGGGCTTTAAGGGTTAACCCCTTCAGTGCAAGGATCCACTTTTGACATCAGTCTGAAAGTCAATCCATGCACTGAAGATTTGAAATATTTATAATGGTCTTAGACCTATAAATAAGTGATGCACAACACGGTATCCTGGGGTACCAAATAGAAATCCGCCATTTTGTCTAATTATTTATTTTATTTTCAAGTCTGTACCCCGGTATACCAGAAAGTGTAAAATAATTTTAAAAGAGGGAAAAAGAAATGTGACAAATTCTTTTTTTGCAAAATATTCTTTTTTGGGGGGCATTTTCATCACTAAGGACTATTGGTAAACATCTTTCAATGTCTGAACCTGTTGCAACGGAAATTGCCGTCGCATTTACCAGGTGGCGCTGCAAATCACGCGATACCCCGGGAAGGTACCCGTGGTACTGCGTGTTGCATCAAGTGTTAAAATTATACAGAAAAAACTAGCTAATCTTTTATGATGTTAAATATTTAGATGCTCTAGAACCTCAATGTTAACACTTACGCTGAAATATGTTTATATAAACCAAGAGACTAAAGGTCTTTTTCAATTTGAAATCATCATAAATATCTGACTTAGTGAGCTCTTTCTGCTTCATTTGAGATAACTATGTTATGGCTCTACAGCCATTATAAATATTTAATTCTTTCAGTGCTTGACTGAGATTAGACGTGAGATTCTGATGTGTATAGACATCACATTCTGACATCTAAAATCGGACCCCACGCTGAAAGGGTTAAAAAGACTTGATTCATGAATCTATGACTAACCTCATGATAACCTCATGATAACCTCATGATAACTCACTAGGTTATTGTCTGTTGAATATTTAATATTTCTTCTTCTTCTACAGCTAAATGAGTATATTGATTCACTAATTTGTGGATCTACTGCTATTTTTCAATGTATGAGCACTAGATACGTATGTGTACACTGTAATCCACACATTCCACTGCCATCATGTTTTCCAGTAAAGCATGTGACGCTCACCTAGTATGGGCCTGATATCTCAGATATTGGTCAAACTATAATCCAATATTAAGTTAATAAAAAATTAAAACTGCACCCTTTAATCTACAACCCATAAAGCTATAGACCACTCTATGTATGTTTGCAAAATACTGTACCGCAGTATTTGAAATTTTCACTCGTGGCAGGTCCAACAACTTTTAGTGGGTGATAATTAGGCTTACTTCTTGATATCCAAAGATGTATTGCTATAGGTCTTTCGTTTCATTTGATTACCTATGTTATGGGTCTACGCACATTGTAAATATTGTATTTCTTTCAGTGCGGGTATCTACTTTAGACGTCAGATCAAAATCTAACGTCTGTAGTTGTCAGATTCTGACATCTAATGACGGTCCCTGTGCTGAAAAGGTTAAAAGGGTAATCGCAATATTTCATCACTGTAATAATGTTCTGCCTTTTCACTATGAGACATACATCGATATCAGCCTGTATCTCAATGGGTGCAATGTTTTGGTTTCCCTAATGACTAACTATATGTTATTGTTGCAATTGAAATTGTTAATCTTGGCAGCAATTCACATCTTAAAGTGAGTAAAAATGAGAATAAATACCTTGTTTCTAAGGGGGATAGTCACCATTTGTGTTCTCGCTATCTTAAAAATAATTGGAAATATTTATTGGAAATACTTTTCAAGGCCAAAACCTCTCAATTTTGTTTGAGCACTAATGTCACATAAGTTGCATGTGCCATAGGGTGGGCATATTTTTATAAAAAATAATTTAATATAAAAGGTTGCAACAAATTTCAAATGACAATGTTTGATCTCTAATTTGATATGGTACACATGAATAACAAATGCACGTAATTTTCCATCACTTTGAAGTGAAAATTGCTACAGCAATTCAGATTTCCCAAGTCATTAAGTGAAGGCAAATTTTTAGAAAAAACACTATTCCTTGCAGCTTTCTTAAAAACATTCTTTTTACTAACTTCTAAAACATTAATCATACGTTGCGGACATTTTGTGTGAAATTATAGTGTTAATAAATCATGAGGTAAAACTCATGACAATGAGAGATACTTCACACATTGCTGTCTATTTATGAGATAAATATAATTTTATGCACTACTTGTTTGTTTACTAGGCACATGGGATTCACTTGTTATGCTAGTGTTCACTACTGTGTATTGTACATTCCAAAAAAACCACTGGCTTGCACACATCCCAGCAATGGTGCTTTAATGTTAGCCCACCGTCTGTGACCCTGGCACAGCATCAACCCAGCATTGTTTCAATGTCACATGTTTTCTGGTATATATTGTTAAATGTGATAGTCAAGTAATCTGGCAGTGTACATCCCTGTACACTGTACAGTACATGATGCAATGTACATCCCTGTACAATGTACAGTACATGATGCAGTGTACATCATTCCCTGCACACTGCATCATGTACAGTGTACACAACACCAATGTACAGTAACCGAACACTCATGTCAAGTGTACATCCTTGTACACCATGTACAGTGTACAGAACACTCATGTACAGTTATACATCCCTGTGTACTGAACGCCATGGACAGTGTACATCCCTGTGCACTGTATACACTCATGTACAGTGTAAAAAAATACCCGATATATTTAAAAAATGAAATGATAGTAGATATAGATCTTATAGCATATATTCGATATGTAAAGCAATTCAAAGTAATACATGTATAATGCAAGGTATTTTGCTGGTTTATTACGGCAATGACATTGAGATACCATGTTCACCATTCTGTCTATTTTTTTTGCTTCCTATTCACCCTTTCCTTTACTCTTCCTTCCATTTGATGCTGAAATTATCAACACAATTTCCTGCTTTAAATGTAAGAATCAACTCTCCTTTATATTTTGTCAGTAGATAATATCTCACCCGGTAGGGTCTGTATGATGATTTTGATGTAATAAGTGAGAATGAAGTCAAGATGATTTTAAAACTATCATCAATTTTGCTTTACAATTACATGTATAACCCATGCAACGCTGACATATTTTATATAAACCATGGAGACCGAAGGGTTATTTTCAATTTGAAACCATCCTAAATGTCTTGGTTAGCTAATCCCACTTCATTTGAATACCTATGTTATAGGTCTACCTACAACCATTATAAATGTTTAATTCTTCCAGTGCGGGGATCGACTTTAGGCGTCAGCATCTGTTGTCTATATAGAGTCATATTCTGACGTCTAAAGTTGGTCCCCGCACTGAAAGATCTTAAGACAAATATCATGTAGTTACCGGCGACCACACACCTTATATTGGCAAAATTAAGTAATGGCCTCCATGCAATAATTGGCATAATTCAAAATATCTGTGTGTTACTGGCACCTCATAACACGTACCTATAATCTGTCTATGGTCGCATTGTAGTTTACAACAACAACGACTGCACACACTGGCAGCCGGGTTGTTGTAGTTTACAGCAACAACGACTGCACACACTGGCAGCCGGGTTGTTGTAGTTTACAACACCAACGACTGCACCCACTGGCAGCCGTGTTGTTGGGAAGCTGTTCTTGTTGTAAATCTACTGTTGCTCCGCATGGTCACACTTGGAACAACTGTCACAGTAAACATGATACATTAAACCGATGTTGTTTTAATGCTGTGTACGTTTTAGGCGTTGATCCAACAATAAAATGTTCAAGAGGTAGATTAGCAACAGTGTCAAGAACAAATGATGTGAACCATTTTTATCTTGCAAACATTACATTGTCATTGAAATGCAGTTAAATTATTTGTTCTTCTCTAATATTTGTCTGGATTGCCATTGCTACGTACATTTGTCATGTAATTTTAATTCAGATAGAAAGCACTGGTATCTCCTCCCTACAGCATTTTTCTTCAATGATAAAACGAAAAAATTATATTATTGACTCTTGTTGAGTACGGGGAATGACTTTTGATGACTTTCATTGTTTATTTAAAGTATGTTACAGCGAATGTAATGAATACAATTCTAATGACTTCTGGTGATTAAAAGGTTATTTATTTTCTTATGAACAAAGTTTCATTTTCTGAGTTATGTCTTTTTTCAAGAGGTTGTATTATCCCATAGGACATGATCAAGCCAATCGTTTTATGTTGTAGGTCTTAGTCATTGGTCCAACATTAAAACAACGTTGGTTCAATGTATAGTGCAATGTTTATCATGCACATTGGTTTAATATTTCTTTATTGACCTATAGGATCCTATAGGGCTTAGGTAGTTCTAGAAGTATATTTTTTTATTCAGAATCAAATTATTATTATTGTGTAATATATTTTTATATATTTTACCAGCACTGTAGTAATAGAATTAGTCAAATACTATAGGAAAAATAACCAGGAGCGACGTTCTCCCCCCCCCCCCCTCAATTTGACCCACATCTCACATGTCTGCTTGGCTGAGGTTGTTAACTGGACCAATCAGAGGTATGGGATCCAGGTGCGTTCTTGGCCAATCAAAGGCCTGTGTTTTATGATCACTTATGGGGTCCAATGTCGCTTTAACCCTTACAGCGCAGGGTAGTCGTCAGAATCTGACGTCTGTAGATGTCGGATTCAAATGTCTTTTTTTACAAATTAATTTAGCACTTTAAGGGTTAATGTTGTCCCACCGTCTGCGATGCTAACCTAACATTGGGTGGATATCACATGCATTCCTAAGATAATAAATAGGCTTGACTTCATAATTATCTCCTTCTTCTAATATATGGTTAGAGCCCTGTAAACTTTTACTTAAAGCGACTCAATCAGGCTAAAATCATAAAAAATCGGTGATTTTATTTTGGCTTCCTAATATAACCATATGATATAAACATGTCCATAGACTAGAACTGCAAAAGTTTTAAAATTTTTGTGCTGCGCATTTACCAGTTAGTCTAGACAAAATTCCCGATTTCTTATTTTGGACATGCATGTCCAAAATAAGAAATACGGAAATTAACTTGTAAATGCGCAGCATAAAAATTAAAACACTTGCTGTTCTAGTCTATGGACACGTTTACATCAGATGGTCACCGATTTTTGTATGATTTAGCCTGATTGAGTCGCTTTAAAGCAGCTGGGTCGTTATGCTGCACTGAACCATATTATTTACATGCGCCCGCAATGTTTATTCAGCGAATCATGACGCCCTACCTACTTTAACCCTTTAGTCGTCAGAATCTGACGTCTGTACACGTCAGATTTTTCATTGATTGATTGATTGATTGATTGATTGATTGATTGATTGATTGATTGATTGATTGATTGATTGATTGATTGATTGATTGATTGATTGATTGATTGATTGATTGATTGATTGATTGATTGATTGATTGATTGATCGGTTGATTGATTGATTGATTGATTGATTGATTGATTGATTGATTGATTGATTGATTGATTGATTGATTGATTGATTGATTGATTGATTGATTGATTGATTGATTGATTGATTGATTGATTGATTGATTGATTGATTGATTGGCTATGATTGTAGGCTTACCATTAATATGTGGCTTAGAAAAGGGCTGTTTGAAAACAAAATATAATCGTTGATTCTTCTAATTGCATTTGAGACCTTTGAAAGCCAACTTAACCCTTTTGCTTCTGAATTGTTTGTTTCTATTTTTCATCCATTCGAAGCTGGAAATGCTAACGCAATTTCCAGCTTCAAATGACGTTTAGCCTACTTAAATTTAATTAATTATGCACAAATATAAAAAAATAGACAAAATATGAAAAAATAGACATCTCCAATATTGATTTATTGGATATCTACCAAATTTAGTGATATTTCTATTGATGTAAAATATGTTACAAACCGTGTAGGCCTATTAGTCGGGGCTGTTAGGGATATTTTGGGCCACATTCTTCCAAAGCTACTGAGTTCGACAGAGAAATAGAACAGACTACGATGTATGTCAAGACGAGAATCGCACAGGGCCAGTGTATTAGCAAAATCCAAGATGGCCGCCATTCAGATTTGTGGGATACCTGCATGAGGGATTGAGAGCACGTGATATATTGCTATTTGTTATAGCTATGGTTAATTTAACCACTTCCGATGTTATTTTATTTATATAAATGAATTTGGTCACAATTATTGAACAAAAAAGACAATTTTGCAAAAAAATTGCTTGAAAATAAGGATGTGTTATGAATACTATAGCTACTATAGATACTATAGCCTCCAGATGTTAACATATGAGTTTAACAACGAAAAATAATTATATTCATAAAAATCAAATATTTCATATCACAAGACATTTGAATGGCACTTTACACTTTATTTCATGTCTGAAAAAGGATATAATTAAGGGTGCTAGCGCCACAAGGGTTAAACCTAGTGCTGCTGGCACTTTACACTTTATTTCATGTCTGAAAAAGGATATAATTAAGGGTGCTAGCGCTACAAGGGTTAAACCTAGTGCTGCTGGCACTGAATATACACAGTTTCCAGCAGGTTTCACACCAAATAAAATGCCACGGAAATCCATAAAATAGTTTGTGAGAGATCTTCAGTTAATCAAATAATTTATTTTCACAGATGTTTATTTTTTTAAATAATACCAGGTAATATTTTTTGTCATTTAAAGCTGCAAATTGCGCTAGCATTTCCACTTCAAATGAATGAAAATGAATGAATAAATGAATGAATGAATGAATGAATGAATGAATAAATAATTGAATGAATGAATGAATGAATGAATGAATGAATGAATGAATGAATGAATGAATGAATGAATGAATGAATGAATGAAGAAGAAAATCGGCCATGAATGAATGATACAAATTACAAATTCCTTTTTCTTTGTGTAGGCCTATGCTATGTATTATGTACTCCAGGTACATTATTATTTGAAATTTTGGATACAGTAGGGCTTAGGCCCATTGAATCATCACTAAATAAATCATATATTGACCCCAGCAATCGCCAGATGTTGACCTAGTGTCTGTTTAATGTTGGGCCAGCGTCGCAGAGGGTGGCCCAATATTGGGTTTACGTCTCTTGCTGTTTGCTGGCCTGCCACGCTATGTGATAACAAAAGGAAATGTCAATGTAAGAGTCAATGTTCTCTAACATTTCCACAAGAAATAATATTAATTAAGAATGAGGACCATGCATAGTGAGACCCCTTGAACTAAATGTACAGTTAATCATAAACACAATGTTTGACAGGAGTTGTGGTCTACTGGGGCGCAAAATGTCATCTACTACATCAGAATTATGTAGCCTACAACACCAGCATCATCAGTGTGCACATGATTGGCCCAAGCAGTGTACGGGGGGAATCCCCTGAATCATCATTATTGTACAGCCCCTCCCCCCTCCCCGTGACCCGCGATAAAGCTGACGATATAGCAACAGAGACAGCAGCAGTGTACACATGCTGAGCGTAAGCTGTGTACTGCGGAAAATACCAGGAGTTGTCATACAGAAATTGTCATACAGCTTACACGCGTGTCTACAGTATAACCACAATACATACAGAGACCGCATCGCTGTCACTGGGCGGATGCATATTCCCATATTTTTTTATATTCATACATATTTATTATCTGCTCATGTCACAGTCCTGCCTTATAATAACATAAACAAATGACTGATTCCCACCAAGAATAAATATACGAGGTTCATTAGCTGCCGAGATCACACTAAAACCTAGTGATTTCATAGAAAACAAGGACCTTCTTATTATTAAATAAAATAATCAAATGTGCGCATGCGCCTAATCACATTCCTCACATTGGCAGACCGTCTGAGACACTGGCCCAACATTAAACCACCTTCTCAGTATAGTTCCTCTCAGAATAGGCAGTGTACACTCAGGCTCTCACATGTCGGGCAGAGAAAGTCATTCTCGTCTCTACTCTAACATTACCTATTACAACATCAGGTTAGAAAATCAATGTTTGTTGCTATGTCGTTATTTCAGTCATAATTAATAGAAATTTGGTCATGTAAGGTCATGAATTTTTTGTTTTCAGTGGCATAGCACTGTAACCGTCTTAATTTTGTATTCAGTGAGCCCAGTAACAGTCTTCTACCAGGACAGCATCAAGTGCCCCCTAGCTTGAGTGGACCACAAAGACTTACATCGCCTTCATTTGGCATGCAGGCCACATCACAGATTATGGATAAAGACACCCCTGTTGGCCCTCTCACGTATGTCACCTGGGACAAAAAAATTGAGCAGCTCCCTCAAGAATCAAAAAAGGATAGACTCAGCTTGATGGTGAAAACCAGAGGCGGTTTACAGCTAGACAAACCTGTCATCTCTCGTAAAACCCAGTCAGTTAATGTGAAGGACGGGAACAATAAAGAAAATATGCCTTCTAATGGGAGAGAAACATTCCCATCGGCTGATGAGGAACTTTTCAAATCTTCTCCCGATAGTTTTTTTAATGTGAAAGGAGAAGACACTGAACGTCATGAGACTGAGAACGATGAGGTTGATTGTGGGACTGATGTTATATCTGAGTTAGACAAGGAGGCAGAGGATGAGGTGACTCATCATCATATCAAGGCAGACGTTGTGGTTCACGCCCCCGCTCACCATGTCAGTACACTGGAGCAGTTAAAAAAGGAGAAGCTGCTAGGTCCTGTAGCCACGTATGATGATATAGACGTGTCATCTAGTGAGGACAGTAGTGTAGCTAATTACAGATCTAACTTTAAGCTCTGGCCGAGAGAATTGTCTCAGTCACCGGCTCATGCCGTTCAGCATCTGTGTCAAGGTGAACAAATTTCTACAACAGATACAAATGGGTGTGATCCACCAACGTTTACGAATATGAGAACATCAGTCGAGGTGTCAGGTTCTGATTCTACATTTAAAACTAATGCTATGCTTGGATGTAAGACAAACATTAGCATTGAGGAAGTGTCTGACGCCTGGGACATCATAGATTGTGATGAAGGGACAGTGGACGAGGGGAAAACCTCCTCATCAAACCCGACTGACGAGCAGATAGACATCCAACAAAGGACAGATGCTTTGTGGGAAAGCAGTGCAAAGTCCTTTAAGTTACCACACAGACAGTCAGACTGTGATGATCACGCGGTTTCACCTTCACTCGCTCTCAGCGACACCGTCAGCTGATTCTGGCAATCTGTTAGGAAATCTAATTTGTATCTTGTTATTTGTGAAAACTTGTTGTCATTCCTGTGGATGACAATTCTCACTCACGTTCCTTGTTATGGGGTAGAATAATAAAAGGTCAGGCGGATTTAGACAGGTCAAACTAAAGTTAGCCTTTAACCCTTTATACGTCAGAATCTGACATCTGCAGACGTCAGATTCTGACGTATAAAGATAGTCCCTGCACTGAAAAAATTAAAATATTTCTCTGCAGTATATATTTCACCTGCAGTATATATGTCTTTAGTTACACAGTGATGCACGTAGTAATTTTCGAATATAAGTGCATGCGCCTATAAACAAACAAGAATATTTTTGGAGCCATGCCTAAAACATTCAAATTTCACTTATAAGTGCATGCACGTTTATGCGCGGGGATACGGAACACATTTTTCATTCATTTGAAGGTGGGATTGCTAATGCAATTTCCATCTTCAAACGAATGAAAAATAAAAACAAACAATTCAGCAGCACTAGGGTTACCTGTAACTTGTTTAATTGGCTGATCAAATCCCGGTTGTTGGAAATGAAATAGGTGTTTAAACATCAAGATTTGCAAATGTTTGATCTGAAATTGAACAAATGAATAATTTTCACCCAGTTGGAAGTTGTGGGTCGCTCCAGTGAGACTCAACTTCAAATGAGTAAAAATATGAATTCTATGACTTGGGGCTTTAAGGGTTAACCCCTTCAGTGCAAGGATCCACTTTTGACATCAGTCTGAAAGTCAATCCATGCACTGAAGATTTGAAATATTTATAATGGTCTTAGACCTATAAATAAGTGATGCACAACACGGTATCCTGGGGTACCAAATAGAAATCCGCCATTTTGTCTAATTATTTATTTTATTTTCAAGTCTGTACCCCGGTATACCAGAAAGTGTAAAATAATTTAAAAAGAGGGAAAAAGAGATGTGAAAAATTATTATTTTCCGAAATATTTTTTTTGGGGGAGCATTTTTATCACTAAGGACTTTTGGTAAACATCTTTCAATGTCTGAACCTGTTGCAACGGAAATTGCCGTCGCATTCACCAGGAGGCGCTGCAAATCACGCAATACCCCGGGAAGGTACCCGTGGTACTGCGTGTTGCATCAAGTGTTAAAATTATACGGAAAAAACTAACTAATCTTTTATGATGTTTTCAAAGTGAATGACTCTTTGATCTCTAAAGCTTTAATCAAAATATCTGAGCATTGTAAGAGTTAAATATTTAGATGCTCTAGAACCTCAATGTTAACACTTACGCTGAAATATTTTTATATAAACCTAGAGACTAAAGGTTTTTTTCAATTTGAAATCATCATAAATATCTGACTTAGTGAGCTCTTTCTGCTTCATTTGAGATAACTATATTATGGCTCTACAGCCATTATTATAAATATTTAATTCTTTCAGTGCTGGACTGAGATTAGAAGTCAGATTCTGATGTGTATCGACATCACATTCTGACATCTAAAATCAGACCCCGCGCTGAAAGGGTTGAAAAGACATGATTCATGATAACCTCATGATAACCTCATGATAACCTCATGATTAGTCACTAGGTTATTGTCTGTTCAATATTTAATATTTCTTCTCCTTCTACAGCTAAATGAGTATATTGATTCACTAATTTGTGGATCTACTGCTATTTTTCAATGTATGAGCACTAGATACGTCTGTGTACACTGTAGTCCACACATTCCACTGCCATCATGTATTCCAGTAAAGCATGTGACTCTCACCTAGTATGGGCCTGATATCTCAGATATTGGTCAAACTATAATCCAATATTAAGTTAATAAAAAATTAAACTGCACCCTTTAATCTACAACCTATAAAGCTATAGACCACTCTATGTATGTTTGCAAAATACTGTACCGCAGTAATTAAAATTTTCACTCGTGGCAGGTCCAACAACTTTTAGTGGGTAATAATTAGGCCTACTACTTGATATCAAAAGATGTATTGCTATAGGTCTTTCGTTTCATTTGATTACCTATGTTATGGGTCTACGCACATTGTAAATATTGTATTTCTTTCAGTGCGGGTATTGACTTTAGACGTCAGATCAGAATCTAACGTCTATAGATGTCAGATTCTGACATCTAATGACGGTCCCTGTGCTGAAAAGGTTAAAAGGGTAATCGCAATATTTCATCACTGTAATAATGTTCTGCCTTTTCACTATGAGACATACATCAATATCAGCCTGTATCTCAATGGGTGCAATGTTTTGGTTTCACTAATGACTAACTATATGTTATTGTTGCAATTGAAATTGTTAATCTTGGCAGCAATTCACACCTTAATGTGAGTAAAAATGAGAATAAATACCTTATTTCTAAGGGGGATAGTCACCATTTGTGTTCTCGCTATCTTAAAAATAATTGGAAATATTTATTGGAAATACTTTTCAAGGCCAAAACCTCCCCATTTTGTTTGAGCACTAATGTCACATAAGTTACATGTGCCGTAGGGTGGGCATATTTTTATCAAAATTAATTTAATAGAAAAGGTTGCAACAAATTTCAAATGACAATGTTTGATCTTTAATTTGATATGGTACACATGAATAACAAATGCACGTAATTTTCCATCACTTTGAGGTGAAAATTGCTACAGCCATTCAGATTTCCCAAGTCATTAAGTGAAGGTAAATTTTAAGAAAAAACACCATTCCTTGCAGCTTTCTTAAAAACATTCGTTTTACTAACTTCTAAAACATTAATCATACGTTGCGGACATTTTGTGTGAAATTATAGTGTTAATTAATCATGAGGTAAAACTCATGACAATGAGAGATACTTCACACATTGCTGTCTATTTATGAGATAAATATAATTTTATGCACTACTTGTTTGTTTACTAGGCACATGGGATTCACTTGTTATGCTAGAGTTCACTACTGTGTATTGTACATTCCAAAAAAACACTGGCTTGCACACATCCCAGCAATGGTGCTTTAATGTTAGCCCACCGTCTGTGACTCTGGCACAGCATTAACCCAGCATTGTGTCAATGTCACATGTTTTCTGGTATATATTGTTAAATGTGATAGTCAAGTAATCTGGCAGTGTACATCCCTGTACACTGTACAGTACATGATGCAGTGTACATCCCTGTACACTGTACCGTACATGATGCAGTGTACATCATTCCCTGTACACTGCATCATGTACAGTGTACACAACACCAATGTACAGTAACCGAACACTCATGTACAGTGTACATCCTTGTACACCATGTACAGTGTACAGAACACTCATGTACAGTATACATCCCTGTGTACTGAACGCCATGGACAGTGTACATCCCTGTACACTGTATACACTCATGTACAGTGTACATCCCTGTGCACCATGTACAGTGTACTGAACACCATGTACAGATAATCATCTGAGCAGAAACTTATATCAATATATGCTTTACAATATGGAGCACTTAATTGCCAGATAATATGATGGTTTGATTGTAATAACCAGGGGCCATATTCTTCTACAAGTTACGATATATCATAGGCTCCACCATCTCGACCAATCCGAAGCCTATAATATATTGTAGAATTTAGAATATAGGCCCAGTACATGTAGTTACACTATCTGATGTGGTAGTCATGGTAATGCGCTTCAGTCAATAACTCTTTAAGCTCAATCTCAGTATTTATGTAGTAAATTACCTGGCAATTTGATGTCTGTTTGTAGTAAAAAAATATATTTAAAAAATGAAATGATAGTAGATATAGATCTTATAGCATATATTGGATATGTAAAGCAATTTAATGTCTGGTTTAGCATTAAACCAACAAGTAATACATGTATAATGCAAGGTATTTTGCAGGTTCATTACAGCAATGGCATTGAGATACCATGTTCACCATTCTGTTTATTTTTTTGCTTCCTATTCACCCTTTTCCTTTACTCTTCCTTATATTGATGCTGAAATTATCAACACAATCTCCTGCTTTAAATGTAAGAAAAACTCAGCTCTTCTCCAAAGATATGTTATTTAAATTCTGATAGCTACTAATTTAATTTAATTTGCAACAGGGCATTTATCTTTAGGGAACCATCCGAAAAGTTTACAAACCCTTAAATACATGTACAATGAATTTGTTGGCTCTGTCAAACATAGGACATGCCACGTATTCATACCATATGGTAATCAACTCTCCTTTATATTTTGTCAGTAGATAATATCACACCCGGTGGGGTCTGTATGATGATTTTGATGTAATAAGTGAGAATGAAGTCAAGATGATTTTAAAACTATCATCAATTTTGCTTTACAGTTACATGTATAAGCCATGCAACGCTGACATATTTTATATAAACCATGGAGACCGAAGGGTTATTTTCAATTTGAAACAATCCTAAATGTCTTGGTTAGCTAATCCCACTTCATTTGAATACCTATGTTATGGGTCCACAACCATTATAAATGCTTAGTTCTTCCAGTGCGGGGATCGACTTTAGGCGTCAGCATCTGTTGTCTATATAGAGTCATATTCTGACGTCTAAAGTTGGTCCCCGCACTGAAAGAGCTAAAGACAAATATCATGTAGTTACCGGCGACCACACACCTTATATTGGCAAAATTAAGTAATGGCCTCCATGCTATAATTGGCATAAATCAAAATATCTGTGTGTTACTGGCACCTCATAACACATGATCACACTTGGAACAACTGTCACAGTAAACATGATACATTAAACCGATGTTGTTTTAATGTTGTGTACAGCTTAGGCGTTGATCCAACAATAAAATGTTCAAGAGGTAGATTAGCTACAGTGTCAAGAACAAATGATGTGATGCATTTTTATCTTGCAAACATTACATTGTCATTGAAATGCAGTTAAATTATTTGTTCTTCTGTAATATTTGTCTGGATTGCCATTGCTACGTACATTTGTCATGTAATTTCAATTCAGATAGCAAGCACTGGTACATGTTTGTGTTTTTGAGAACCTCCTCCCTACAGCATTTTTCTTCAATGATTGAACGAAAAAATTATATTGTTGACTCTTGTTGAGTACGGGGAATGACTTTTGATGACTTTCATTGTTTATTTAAAGTATGTTACAGCGAATGTAATGAAAACAATTCTAATAACTTCTGGTGATTAAAAGGTTATTTATTTTCTTATGAACAAAGTTACATTTTCTGAGTTATGTCTTTTTTTAAGAGGTTGTATTATCCCATAGGACATGATCAAGCCAATAGTTTTATGTTGTAGGTCTTAGTCATTGGTCCAACATTAAAACAACGTTGGTTCAATGTATAGTGCAATGTTTATCATGCACATTGGTTTAATATTTCTTTATTGACCTATAGGATCCTATAGGGCTTAGGTAGTTCTAGAAGTGTATTTTTTTATTCAGAATCAAATTATTATTATTGTGTAATATATTTTTTAATATATTTTACCAGCACTGTAGTAAGAGAATTAGTGAAATATTATAGAAAAAATAACCAGGAGCGACGTTCTCCCCCCCCCCTCAATTTGACCCACATCTCACATGTCTGCTTGGCTGAGGTTGTTAACTGGACCAATCAGAGGTGTGGGATCCAGGTGCGTTCTTGGCCAATCAAGGGCCTGTGTTTTATGATCACTTATGGGGTTCAATGTCGCTTTAAACCTTACAGCGCAGGGTAGTCGTCAGAATCTGACGTCTGTAGATGTCGGATTCAAATGTCTATAGTCAATCCTCACTCTATAAGAGTATAAATATTTATAATGGTCGTAGACCCATAACAGAGGTATTCTAATGGATCAGAAAGAGCTAACTAAGACATTTATGATGATTTCAATGTGAAAAAAACGTTGATTGCGATGTTTTTTACAAATTAATTCAGTGCTTTAAGGGTTAATGTTGTCCCACCGTCTGCGACGCTAACCCAACATTCGGTGGATATCACATGCATTCCTAAGATAATGAAGAGGCTTGACTTCAAAATTATCTCATTCTAATATATGGTTAGAGCCCTATAAACATTTACTTAAAGGTAGCAGAGGCTGGGTTGTTATGTTTCACTGAACCATAATATTCTGTGAAACTCAATGACCTTGACCTCCTTTATTTTCACCGAGCTGGTTAATACAATGAAGTATGGGGAGGAGGTCTTATATAACCTTGTTTTCACTACCGAGTGACGTCACTGCGTTTCACAGAATGAAGCATGGGGGAGGGGGTGTTATATAACCTTGTTTTCACTACCGAGTGACGTCACTGCGTTTCACAGAATTTACATGTGTCGCAATGTTTACTCAGCGAATCATATGATGCCCCACCTACCGTACTTTAAGTATGTACTTACAGGGCTGTAATAATTTGGAGCCTATACTTACTTTTTTGCAATCCTGTATGAATTGACTCAATTGAGTATTCTTACAGACATGTATGAAGCTATAAGGCCTTTTATTTAAGAAATAGGCTATATCATAATGGTAGACCTACTGTAAAAAATTATAAAGTGTTTTCATGCAGTACTGCTCAGAAAGTGATGAATAGCATCCCCAAAGTAATGTTGAAATGATTTTATGATTACAGGTAAGTGATTTAATTATAAAATCATTTCATTTAAATCATGTAATTTTCTTTAAATACCTTGGAGTGAGAATTGTGGGAGGAATTCACAACTGAAGGTAAATCAAAAGATACAGCTGATTATTAAATGGGTGTTAAGTTTGAATGGTAGCTGATCATGAGTAGGCCTAAGTACTACATGTGTCAGTGATACAGTGAATCAAAATACATGCTTTGTAACTTGTGTCGTTCTGTTTTACTTGGTAGTAGATTTTATAAGAAAATAATAGATCAGTGCTCCACTAGTTGAATGATTTATGATATATTTGTGTTTGTTAGATTGATTGGTTGTTTTGTCACTGGTATTTCCAATCTATCAATCATTTGACTGGTTGAACTGACTGACTGACTGACTGACTTATTGATTGATCGATTGATTGATTGCTTGATTGACTGACTGACAGACTGACCGACCGACCGACCGACCGACCGACAGACCGATCGGGATTGTTTGATTGATTGATTGATTGATTGATTGATTGATTGATTGATTGATTGATTGATTGATTGATTGATTGATTGATTGATTGATTGATTGATTGATTGATCGATTGATTGGCTATGATCAATTGTGTGAATTTATCTGTAGGCTTACTATTACCATGATTAACATGATTAATATGTGGTTCAGATGAAGGGTTGTTTGAAAACAAAATATAATCGTTGATTCTTCTAATTGCATTTGAGACCTTTGAAAGCCAACTCAACCCTTTAGCTGCTGAATTGATTGTTTCTATTTTTCATTCATTCGAAGCTGGAAATTGCGTTATTGACGAAAAATATTTATATTTAATACATTATGAAGAAATCGACATCTCCAATATTGATTTATTGGATCAACTATGTATCTACCAAATTTAGTGATATTTCTATTGATGTAAATATGTTTGAAATCGTAGCTAAAGCCTATATAGAGCGTATAAACGGTTCACGCAGCACAAGGATTAAAGTAGTTGACCACTGTATACCCCTGGAGAAATTTTCACTCCCTTCGAGAGGGTGAAAATTGTCGCTACAGAGACAGGTTTAACGCCACCTAGTAAATGTATCCATAAAATAAACAAACATTGAATTGAACGCCACCTGGTGAATATAATTATATAAAATAATTAGACATTGAAGTGGACAGGGTCTTTAATATTTTATTAATTCAAAGGGACCCCGTGGGATGACGCAATTTCAATTTTGTCAATAGACAATTTTAAAGCAGCGAAAAAGAGTGAAATAGTTATATTGCCAGGTCGTATATTGCCATGTAAACAAAACGAGTCGGCAATATACAGCACTTTACACCACATATCCACATATCCCCACGTCTTGGAAGGTGAGATCAAAGTAATCGCCGCTAATTGGTGTCTTATAGTCAGGACATGGGGGATACACCTGCAGCAATGATTGTCTGCCCAACGCTGGGCCGACGGCGTCAACATTTGGCCCAATGCTGTAGGAACATTTAACCGTCCTTTAGCAAGTGTTTAGGTAGGCCCCTATACAAGAAGTTTGTTTGGGTTTTAAGCGGATTTATGGAAATGTTGATAAAAAAAAGTAAATCTAAAAACTCTGAAAAAAATAAAATCATGATCTGGGGAATACGCTACTTCATTACAAAATTAAAAACGAAAATTGATGTCATCCCAAGGAGTCGCTATAATTTGTCTCACAAATGATGCATGACCCACAAATAAAGAAATAACTATGAGTTTCTTCATTTAGAGCACAAACATTTGTAATTTTCGCTGATTAACCCTTTATGCGCTTAGCACGAATAATAGTCTTTTTCAGCCCATTTTTTCCGGCACATATAACCACTAACTGGGAATAAAATGTGTATTTAAACATCATGATTTGCATACAAATGTTTTAGTCTTAAATTACACATTAGGGGCTCGTACAGGACACACCCAGCAAATACAAGACGTTGAAACAATGTTGATTTAATGTTGGTCCAGCGTCGTAGCCCAAAAAGCTTCAATTTATTATTCGATATCAAACAAAAGACCAAGGTTTTTTCAATTTGAAATCACAATGTCTTTCCGCTTCATCTGAATATGCCTACCTATTTTATGGGTCTACGGCCATTATAAACGTTTTACTTTTTCAGTGCAGGGGGTCGACTTTAGACGTCTAGGCCCCTACATAGTCTACGTCACATTCTGGCGTCTAAAGTCGGTTCCCGCTCTGAAAGGGCTAATTATATATGAGTAATTTTCACCCACTCGAGGTTGGATTGGGCTTATTTATGATGACTGGCGCACAAAAGGTTGGGCCCTAATCTTTTGGAAATTCACCAGACAAAATGTCAAATTTTAAATCGCATATTTTTGCTATTAGACCTCTAATTATCAATGCAAAATATCTTGAATTTAAAGTCAATGATAACGTCAACAACTAGGTAGAAGAAGGGGAAAGCGTGATAATAATTGACGTGGTGGTTACGACTCTGCTTATTTCTACATGTTGTGGCGTTGTGCAATTTAGTGATTATCACTCTGCAATTACTGGGCGACCAGGTTAAATTGGCTGACATGGCATTTGGCACGAGAATGATGAGCAACAAAATGCCTCCTAGATTCCACAGCAATTACGGTTGCACACGTGTACATTACCCCAATGTTGGTTCAATGCTGGGCCAGCGTCTGCAACGCTGGCCCAACCTTAAAACAACTTTGGGGTCCGGTTCGTGTTAGCTTTTGTTCGTGTTAGCTTTTGTAACAAAGCATTTTGGACGGCGTATTAACGTTGGTTTAATGTTGGGCCACCGTCTGAAACGCTGGCCCAACATTAAAACAACATTGTTACGTCGTTGCATGTTTGCTATAGGGCAGGCCTATCATTCACATTCAGTAACGTTAGCTTGTGTAGCGCTGCTCGTAAATCAAATACTCGTAGTATGTGCTGGTGCTATAGGCCTACATATTATGTAAACAACCTTTGACCCGACCGATATACTCAGCCTGAGTTAGTGCCTCCCCCACCCCCCTCTGCACCCCCCCTCTCACCACTCATGTCGGCTGCAGAGGCAAATTATCCTGTGACGTCACGAGGGAGAAATTCCTTGAATTATTTAGCGCGGCCATCTTGCGAAAAACTCTGGAAAAAGGGCAGAGAAAGGGAAGTTTTCGGCAGGAGCGGGCGTCAATTCTGGCTAAAATCACACGCCAAACCTTTCCAACGCTGCCTGAAGTTGGAAACCCTTTCTCGGGAGGCCTTTGTGCCACTTTATTTGACTTTTGAGGGTAAGTCTATGGTCGGATTATGGTGTAAACAACTCGTAAAGTGGAGTGAACTGCGGACAAATCAGACTGAGCGCTGTGCAAACTTAGTCAGTGAGTGTGAGGCTATAGAGGAGGGGGTGCAGACACATAACACGTGTGGCAACTCAGACGTGTCAGGTGAAGGGGTGACATCTGATTTAGTCTGCTTTGTCTTCAGTTCAATTAGGAATATATCATCTGTCAATATTAAGCAAAATTGTTTTATGATTTAGACTCGATCTACTAAATATTATTATTAATGTAATGTTATTATTATATGATGATTGATGTTAGGCCTAAAGTTCTGTTATTAAAAAATAATTCTGACAAAGTGAGACTGAGTGTGACAGTGTCACTGTCAGTGTTGGTCTGCCATGTAATAGGCCTAATGTAGAACTATACTGATCATATAAACAGGGCTGGAAATTAGATTTTTTTTTTAAGCCAGTGGGGCTTGTAACAAAATATTTCCACCTGGCCGCAATCAAATTCACCTGCCCATAATTTGATTATTACGCCTATAACTACATGTATATATAAGGCTTATTCCAATAACTTTTTGGTCACTTTTTATTGTAATTTTATGAAGAAAGCACTGTAGATTGTTGTAATCATGATGCAACTCTACATTCTAAACGAAAATTTCGAAATTTGACATTTCAAATAGTGCATTCTGTCGGAATATTCGTCCGGTGAATAACCGGACCTGTGGCTAAGGCCCTGAGGTTACAGGTCATATTTACCAGCCCGAAGCTAAAATCACCAGCCATTGGCTGCCGGGCCGGTGCTAATTTCCACCCCTCATAACATTATAGGACTACAAATTCAATCAAATGGCTTGAGGACAATAACTGCATGCCAATTTTTTACATTTTAGGCCTAATAACACACTGGAGAGGCAATAATTGGACATCGAAAATCAATCATTTAAATAATATTGTGGAAAGACTTTCTTCTTACCCCCCTGGGTAAGATCAACCCTTTAAGCACCGTTCTCACAAAATGCTCGAAGACTCCATTAATTAGCAGATTAAGAGTTAATAATAAATCATTTTTACTTCAAGTGTTGGTCAATATATTATTTATGAAGAGAAAGCTTTTTGAATAGATCACAGGGCAAGAAATAAGGATGATTAGTCTGGTTGTCTGCTGGACAACCAGACTAACTTTTCAGGTTGTCTGCAAAATGGTTAAGTTGTCCGAATTTTGGGACATAGAAGGTGGTCTGTCTCATGATTTTACAAGCAGCACAGCCCGTGCCATACTGTTTTAGAAAACACACCAATTGTGACGAGATAATATGCACCATCCACAGAAACAATACCCATATTTCTGTAAATCTTTATAGATTTTTGACTGGTTGTCCGACGGAAGCCCAGAGAATGCTATTGGTTTGTCCGGCGGCAAAATGGGTTGTCTGGATCATGTCACTTTCAAGGAGAATTGTTTACGTTTTACCCAATGAAAAATGGTGAATCACCTGACAGTCCAAGTCATTGACAAGCAATCACATAATTTTCTTTCAAATATTTTTTGGATAGTAATTTTTATCCGGCATGACAGGGCCGCCTTAGAACCTCGCCGCAGGCCTGGTAACACTGACCGCCATTTTATATCCACAGCCAACTGTTGATATATACGTTACTCCCGCCACCTACCGGAAAACTCGGATACCATGAAATTGAAATGAATATTTCAAGGGCCTATGAAAACTTGGCCATTTTCAGCAGGCGTAAACTTGTGATCTTTTTGAATTACATTTAAAAATGGAGGTCTCTGTCCGAGCCTTGCGATGTCATCAGGGTAAGTAATTTTAAGGTGTTGAATAAATAATGGATATAATATTTGCTTCATGAATGATTAACATGATTAAACTTACTTGTATTGTTTTTTCTCTTTCAGGGACTTTTGGAGTAGACACCTGAAACTAATTTAAATTCACCACACACAAATGACAGCAGGGGCGGTGTTTTCGAAAGAATATACTCAATGCTTATCTTTCTTTGGTATGTATATTTCTTCAGCTTATAATAGACACTTTCCTTTATACAAGAGACATTGAGCCAATGCTACTCTAATAATGGGCAATCGTTTCAGATTCTGGCCTAACTTTAACCCTTTTGCTGCGGGAACCATGCAGTTTCAAGCATGTTTTAGATCAATCGAAAGATCACTAAGAACTAAGTTTGATATATAATAGTATTGGTAATCAGGTATTGCTTAATTCTTATTTAATTCAATATTGGAGATATCTATTTTTAATAAATATATATAATTTTAGTCATTTAAAGCTTATTAGCAATTCCAGCTTCGATTGAAGAGCAATAGAAGCAGCACAAAGGTTGACTAGCATTGTGTCAACATTGTTTGACATAAGGATTCAAGGTGAGGTGGTTGTCCACTGACAACCAGGTCAGAACTTCATGTTGTCACGGTTGTCCATAAATGTTATCACAGTAATGTAGCTATTCCCAGTCTATTCTCACACCTCGCAGACCTGTAGCCTAACCCTTAAACACTGTTAAAGCACTAAATTAACTTGTAAAAAAACATCGCAACCAAAGGTTTTTTTTCAATTTGAAATCATCATAAACGTCTTAGTTAGCTCTTTCCGATTCATTTGAATACCTATGTTATGAGTCTATGGTCATTAGAAATATTTTTACTACTACAGTGCGGGGATCGACTTTAAATGTCAGAGTCTGACGTCTACAGACGTCAGATTCTGACGACTGAAGTCGATACCCGCACTGTAAGGGTTAACTTCAGACATGTTAGATACCAAGTACATCAGAAACTCAGTATTGTGAACAAAATTGTCAACCCTGGTCAACTTAGAACTAAATGTCCCGAAATTCATATTATGGGAAAAAAAATGTTTTTCCACTTGGATAATCTGCCAAATTCTGGTTGTCACGGAAAACCGGGAAGGCCTCATTTAAAATGCTAGATCAATGTCTGGTATCTTCTGGACTCCCTAGGATGTATTTGTGATGGATTATATTTAACCTTACAACCCTGAAATATTTTCGTATAAACCACGGAGACCAAGGGGTTTTTGTCAATTTGAAATCATCATAAACGTCTTATTTATGTCTTTTCGCTCCATTTGATTTAAATACCTTTGTTACAGTGACTGGGTCTACAGCCATTATAATTTTTATTCCTTTCAATGCTGGATCAGATTCTGACATCTCAAGCCGGTCACAGCACTGAAAGGGTTTTACTTTTTGATCTCCAGACATGGATGTTTATTATATTGTTGATTTAATGAATTCCACATTTAAAAGTTACCAAGATATTTTACATGTATGTACAGTAGTGGGAAATTCCCGTCTACAGACGGATTTCCATCTTTTAAAAAAAAAAAATTCAATTGCACCACATTTTGATGCTTCCCAGATAGTAAAATTTAGACCTCAGAATGTGCTAAAAACCACCACCTGAGGACATCTACAAATCAAAAAATCTCCTAGAGGGACATCCCTCTGAACCCCCATCCGCAAAACTAAAGTTATCTTTTTAAAATTGCACACACTTTAAGTTGTGTTTGTCTATCATCATGATCATGTCTATCGCGACCACAACTTCTAGTAGCTGAAAATTATTCATATTTGTTTAACATGTTTAGCATTTGCACATGAAGTCCCTCTAGTAGGCAATATACTTTTCAGTCTTGGAATAATTTTCCACCCTCACCCCTGTGTCTATCTAGAGCAGATCATGCATCGTTTAAAATGTCAGTGTATCAACACACTAACGCAAGGTGGAATAAACATTATAAATATCAATGGAGTTTGTCCAACAACAAAAATAGAAACAGCATTCGGTTGATTTGTGCCTTTTAGCCGTGTGTACTTCCCATCATTCGACACGCTATTTTGCAAGTGTCGGCCTATTCCCAATGTTAGCTATCCCAATGCAATCTCAAATGTCAGAAACGTTGATCCGATGCTGTGTATTCCAGCAAACAAGATACGTTGCACCAATGCTGGTATAATGCTGGCCCACCGTCTGCGACGTTGGCCCCACATTAGACGATCATTGGCACATCGTCTCTTGTTTTGTGTGTTTTGGGGAAATGTGGTGTGTGTTTTCTAGGTTAGAATGTGTGGATTTCGCGCGAATCAAACTCGGAAATACAACACGGGAACACTGAACTAAGGCTGCTTAATAACCCTTACAGCGCTGAAATACTTCCATATAAACCATGGAAACCAAAGGGTTTTTCAATTTGAAATCATCATAAATGTCTTAGTCAGCTCTTTCTGATTCATTTGAATACCTGTGTTACACGTCTACAACCATTAGTAATATTTTTGTTTTTACAGTGCGGGGATCGTCTACAGACGTCAGATTCTGACGACTAAAGACGATCCCCGCGCTGTAAAGGTAAACATGTTTAATATTGGCTCACCGTCTGCGACGCCGGCCGACAATAAATCAACCGTTTTGCTGGGATAACTGTATCTAATTTGAACAACGCGTTTTTACAGTAATGCCCAGCGTTAAACCAATATTTAGTAAATGTCCTGTTTTTGCTGGGGATGGCAGTGAGTTATAATGACACAATACTGATTCAATGTTAGACGGACATCTACGACGTTGCCGAACAATGAGCCAGCTGAGCATTGTTTTGTATATTTAATCCCAAACTCTTTAAGTTATCTTCTTAAAATTTCTGTCTACCATGTCTACCGCGACCCACAACTTCTAGTGGCTGAAAACATTTGTTTTAACATGTTCAACTTGAGACTAAACATTTGCAAATCTTGATGTTTCAACCACATTCCATTTGCAATAACAGCTAGTGATTTAATCTGCTAAATAATAAAAGGGATTCAAAATGCCTATACTCGCCGTCAAATTAAAAATGATCAACCAGGATCGCATGATTTTCGGAGATTTCTCAGTCAATTTTGAACCGATTTTCTTGAAATTTTGCAGAGGCCATTTTCTATTAAAATCCTAACAGGGGTAAAAATTTCGCAAAATAATATTTAATATTTCAAAAGTTAGACCATTTGCCATGTAATAAAATTCTAAAATTAGTTTAATGGGGTTGAAGAGGAACGTCGTAATTTCAATTCATTATATGGCAAATGGTCTAACTTTTGAAATGCGCTATATAATTTTACGAAATTTCAAGGGCTGTTAGGATTTGAATAGAAAATGGCCTTTGCAAAATTTGAATAAAATCGGTTTAGAATTGACGGAGAAATCGCCGAAAATCATGCGATCCTGGTTAATTTGACGGCGAGTATATACTCGCGCTTAGCGCTTACAGTGTTAGTTATTTCTCTCTCCAGCTGGGAGAGGATGACTCATCCAGATACTGCCCTCCTGCCTCTGAACAACAAACATACAACCAATGCTGTTACAATGCTGGGCCATCGTTTACGACGCTGGCGCAACATTGAAACAACATTTAGTCATTTGTTCACTGGGGAGCTGTATGGCTAGCTGTGTGTATCGCAGCAAACTGGAGACGTTGATCCAATGTTGGTTTAACGTTGGGCCATCGTCTACGACGCTGGCCCAACGTTAAGCCAACATTTGTTCAAAGTCTCGTGTTTTCTGTGTAGTGCTGCCTCCTTACCATGTATACGTACTGACTGACGAGAAGTCAAGTCTGATACACTGACTACTGACACTTCGGTCCCAATTCCCCCACTAAGACTACTGACACTTAAGGTACCAACTCCCCCGATGAGACTACTGACACTTGACCTTTAAAGAGCTGAAATATTTCTATATTTATAAACCAAGAAAACCAAACGTTTTCTTCAATTTCAAATCATCATTTATAAAGTCTTAGTATAGTTGTCTATTTCCGCTTCATTTGAATACCTATGTTATGGGTCTACGACCATTATAAATATTTTAATTCTTTTAGTGCGAAATCGTTTTTATACGTCAAAGCTGACGTATAAAGTCGGTCCCCGGACCGAAAGGGTTAATGTACCGACTCCCCCACTGTGACTACTGACACTTTACTTTTAAAGAGCTGAAATATTTTTATATAAACCAAGAAAAGGTTTTTTTCAATTTTAAATCATCATAAATTTATGTTTTAATTAGCTCTTTCCGCTGTATTTCAATATGTTATGTCCACGGCCTTATAAATATTTTAATTCTTTCGGTGCGGGGATTGTTTTTAGAACGGGTCCCTTTAGACGTCAAAAACTATTGAGATCAGATTCTGACATCTAAAGACGGTACCCGCGCTGAAAGGGTTGAGGACCCAATGTCAGACTACTGACACTTGAGGTCCCAATTCCCCCACTGTGGCTACTGACACTTAAGGTCCCAATGTCAGACTACTGACACTTGAGGTCCCAATTCCCCCACTGTGGCTACTGACACTTAAGGTCCCAATGTCAGACTACTGACACTTGAGGTCCCAATTCCCCCACTGTGGCTACTGACACTTAAGGTCCCAATGTCAGACTACTGACACTTGAGGTCCCAATTCCCCCACTGTGGCTACTGACACTTAAGGTCCCAATGTCAGACTACTGACACTTGAGTCCCCAATTCCCCCACTGTGGCTACTGACACTTGAGGTCCCAATTCCCCCACTGTGGCTACTGACACTTAAGGTCCCAATGTCAGACTACTGACACTTGAGGTCCCAATTCCCCCACTGTGGCTACTGACACTTAAGGTCCCAATGTCAGACTACTGACACTTGAGGTCCCAATTCCCCCACTGTGGCTATTGACACTTAAGGTCCCAATGTCCGACATTCAGGCTACTGACACCTAAGGTCCCAATTCCCCCACTGAGACTACTGACACTTGGACTCAGACTCAGACTTGTTTATTCGACATTATAATAAACAGAAATACAATTTATTTAACATGTAGGATGATTTGTCGGGAGACCCCTATTAAGACACCCCTATTAAGCCATGTGTCGCTCTCATAGGGGCCACAATTAGGGTCCCAATTCCCCCTACTGAGATTACTGACACTTAAGGTCCCAATGCGCTACACCCAGACTACTCACACTTGAGGTCCTAATTCCCCCTACTGAAATTACTGACACTTATGATCCTAAGGTCCGACTCCCAGACTACTGACACTTAAGGTCTGACACTTCGACTACTGACACTTGAGGTCCCGTTTCTACTGACACTTGAAATCTAGGGGTGACGCATAGCCTTTTCGATGATTAACCATGTTAACATGGCGTTGGTTCGATGCAGATGAATAGTCCTAATGAATCTAATCAAGACTTGATTATAACATTAAATAACTTTCACGTTAAAATGCTCAGAAACTGAAATATTATATAAAAACTATAATATTATAATGCGTGCTCACATTCATGACATAAATAATATTGATGACCAAACTTTTTTTATTGGACGTGTTTTTGGGAAAATGGAACGTGAAACTGTTATTCTCTAGATTTGATATAATTCTCGGAAAAATGATGACCACAAACAATATCTCCGTACGCCGGCCTAATTGTGTTGGTTTTCATATCAACTGTCGATTTGTAGCACTCCTATATCATATTACTGATTACACTCAATCAGTTATATACCCGCGGCGACGGACCCACAACTTTCAAGTGGGTGGAAATTACGTTCTAAATGTTTATTCTTAATAAAAAAAAGTGTGTTTTTTTACTCCTCTGGTTCAAGGACCGCCATTATTTGTCATGCTACAAAAAGAAATTTACCAAAATATAAGTTAGCCCTCAGCCACGTCATGGTCAACTGGAGTAAATATTATGATTAGCGGAAAACGACGGCGTAGGCCCTTTATCGTTTAAAGTGCTGCGCACGGTTATGGTTGTTTTGAATCTGTTTTATTCGCAGGTTACTAGTAAATCACAACTAAATTGGGATTGGAATTTGTGTTTTAAACATCGAAATTTTCTAAGTGTTTGGTCTCAAACTCAACAAATATAAGTAATTTTCACCCACTTGAAGTTGTGGGTCGCGGTAGCGAGACACAACTTCAAGTGGGTGAATATTTAAATTCTGTAACCTAGCGTTTTAATGGTTAACCCTTTAAGCGCTGAATAAGTTTGTAAAAAACATCGCAACCAAAGGGTTTTTTCACCTAAAAATCATCATAAATGTCCTAGTTAGCTCTTTCCGATTCAGTTGAATACGTTTGTTATGGGTCTACGAGCATTAGAAATATTTTTACTCTTACTGTGCGTGGATCGATTTTAGTCGTCAGAATCTGACGCCTATTGACGGTAGATTCTGACGACTAAAGTCTTAATTCAGGGAAAAATTTGTTTGAAAATTATTGTATGTAGCATTTTTCTCATCTGAGTTGTAACTTGCTAGACATCCTTATCATCGATGTATAAATATTTTCTAATCACGTGATCACTGAATTACAAATTTGACTAGCAAATGGACAGAATTGCGTAACATTTTGCTATGCGATACTGAACAATTTTTCGCTGTCCCCGCGCTTTAATGGTTAAGCCGGTTGAAATGTGTATTTGTTTATATTGGAGCTGCATTCGTTACTGATGGTTTATCGTGTCACTGCCTCCCCCCCCCCCCCCTCGTCCCACCCGAGACTACGGTATGTAAGCAGCCAGCTTGTCTTTCCTCCCCAGGCAAAAGGCGTTCCCGCTTAGGCCAAAATTAAAAATATAGCTGTTTAGGATTTCCCGCCCTACTGACCCTGCTTTAATGAGCATTGTGGAAACATACGTTTTTTTGAACAATATTTATTTGCACTTCAATCTGAGAGTCAAAATGTTAGTTTTTTTAAATAATCATCAACATATATAGGCCCTATAAATGTCCCAAGAACAAGAAAAACTCAAATTGGTCAACTTGCAAAAAGTACAAACTACCATTCTGAAGTTTTCTGATGGTTATGAGTAATAATAATGTATTTATGTAAAATTCCTCTATTCTACTTGGTATTGATTATTTCAACATGTTTGATATCCAAAGCGAACATATTTTTAAGTGTGGCCTTACCGTGAAAAACCTTGGTTGTTGGATGAATCAACTGGCGCCGACCAGGAATATCAGGATCCTGCCTGTTACAGAGGAATCCGAGCCGGTACACAGATTAACCCTCTGGATGCTGGGGGCGCACGCATAGGCACGAATAATATATTCGCATAAATAAATAACGATTTGTTGTTCGTTAAAATTCTGTGTCTGATGAATACAAGACGGCATCTGTGCGAGAAATTGTACTTTTAGCATCTACTGGGTTGAACCTTAACCCTTACAGTGCGGGGATCGACTTTAGTCGTCTGATTCTGACGTCTAAAGTCGATCCCCGCACTGTAAGAGTAAAAATATTTCTAATGGGCGTATACCCATCATAACATAGTTATTCAAATGGATCGGAAAGAGCTAAATAAGACATTTATGATGCTTTTAAATTGAAAAAACCCTTTGGTTGCGATGTTTTTTACAAATTAATTCAGCGTTTTAAGGGTTAACCCTTAAAGCGCTGAATTAATTTGTGCATGGAAACCACCTTGCAGGGCAAAGGGTTTTTTTAATTTGAAAACCTCATAAATGCCTTCATCAGCTCTTTCCGATTCATTTGAATATCTATATATGTTATGGGTCTACGACCGTTTAAAAATATATTTTTATTCTTACAGTGCGAGGATCGACTTTAGTCGTCAGAATCTGACGGCAACAGACGTCAGATTCTGACGACTAAAATCGATCCCCGCGCTATAAGGGTTAAAACGCTGAAATATGTTTGCATAAACCATGAAGACCAAAGGGTTATTTTTAATTTGAAATCATCATAAATATCTTAGTTAGCTCTTTCTGCTTCATTTGTTATGGGTCTACTGCCATTAGTAATATTTTACTCCCTCAGTGCAGGGATAAAGTCATAAAAGTCCACGTCAGATTCTGACGTCTAAAGTCGATCCCCGCGCTGTAAGCAGGGGTAATGGTTGAAAACGTACTGTATTTGTAAGTCACAAATCATACCAACAAAATAACTAACGATTTTAACCCTTTAAGCCCTCACGATGCATTTAAGCATCATTTTACATCCATGAAAACACACCTAATTTTCCTACAATGAAGGGTTTTAGATCGAAATTTCCATTAAACACGTTTACCAATACATTATAATTTTCTTCAATTTTTAAACCACATCAAATCATCTTCATTCACTACAAGTCGGGAATTGCGACAGCAATTCGCGGCTTGTAGTGGATGAAGATGACAATGGTAAACTCAGGCCTAAAAGGGTTAAGTAATGTATGTAACCATGGTAATGAATCTTAGCTCGGGCGCATAGTTCTAAAGACAAATAAGTAAAGCAGGTCAATCGTTTATTACATTATATACTTCTCACAGACTCCTTAGAACTTACAACCTGTGCTACAATCGTAACGACTCCCGTACTGTCTTTACCATTGTACATATGACACAGGAGACACTCAAGCAATGCTGGTTTCACGTTGGTTTACCGTCTGCGACGCTGACCAACGTCAAGCAATAAGCGTCAGATTATCTATTTTAATTTTCCATTGACTTTGACCTGTGTCTGGCTGACACATCATATCATTTTGTAAGCACAACATATAAATTAAATTAGTCGTACCAAGACCATAAGGGCTTATAAGTCAGTTTAAACTAGGTATTTATAAAACTAAATAGTGTGAGCGATGTAACAACCACACATGTCCAGATGTCCCCAGCAGAAACGAGAAATCAACCTATATACAAGTAATTTTTATACACTTGAAGTTGTGGGTCGCGGCAGCGAGACACAATTTCAAGTGTGTACATTTTTTCCCTTATCGTTTTAAGGGTCAGCTTGTTATGAACAGAGAATACATGGTCAGGTGAGTCAGTCTGCCGGGACCTCTAAATGTGTCTGGAGAGAATCCCCGCTCTCTGACACGATTCACACCCGGGAGATACATCATGGAGATAGACAGAAATAGTACACACGATACCAACAAGACAACACCACCAAAACACGGCTTTTGTGTTCATTTATAAGTCAGTTTAAACACATACATTTAGGCCACCTTTGTGCACATATAGGCTAAACAGGGCCAGGAGATCCTCCTGAGGCTGGTGAGATGATTGAGATGACACTGTCCTCCAGACACAGGATTCGAAATTCGGGCCCTGGCGGTCTGAGGCCGAGCACGCTACCTCTCGGTCACGGAGGCTCCCCACAATACTGACTTTCACACGTGGATGTGGAAGAAACATTTTTGTTTCTTTCAAACCCCCGAGACCGGGAACCGAACCCCGAACTCTGGCGTGAAAGGCAGCGGCTCTAACCACTATCCTAGGGCCCCCGCCCTTTGACTTCATATACCGTGATCCATGTATATCATGTTTAAACACGCTCAACACTGATTTCATTCCCAATATCAGTGATTTAACCTGATAATAAAATACATAAAAAAATGACTGTTGCTTAGCCTCAGCGCTTAAAGTGTTAATTTGATGTATTAACAGAAATCAATGTCTTATTTCATTAGCGGCCAGATTTTAAAGTCGTCTTTGAAAATAACGGTCCCGTGTTCTATTTTTCAATCATATAGCTGGAATTGCTAACGCAAATTCCAACTTCAGATGACGATTTAAAAAAAAAATTGAAAAAATAGACCTCTTCCAAGTTGAATTATTCCTATAACCATGATAACTGATCATCTTAGTCTATCACAAACCATTTTATAAATTATTTGTGTAATTTGAGATTAAATCATTGCAAACTTTGATGTTTAAGCACTCTTTTCATTCCCAATAACTTCGCCTTTAAGAACGATTATGGGCGTGTTTAGTGCCTCACCCTTTCAGTGCGGGGACCGACTTCAGATGTCAGAATCTGACGTCTGTAGACTAATAAGACGTCTAAAGTCGATCCCCGCACTGAAAGAGTACACTTTATAATGGCCTTAAACTCATAACTCCAAAGGTATTTAGGGGAAGCGGAAAGAGCTGACTAAGACATTTATGATTATTTCAAATTGAAAACACCCTTTGGCCTCCATGGTTTACACAAAAATATGTCAGCGTTGCTAGGGTTAAAGGGTTGAGACGTAGAACAGAATTAGACGAATAAATGTATAAATTAACCCCAACTACAGTCGCCGTCAAATTATCCAGGTTCGCATGATTTTCGGCGATTTCTCCGTCAATTCTGAACCGATTTTCTTGAAATTTCGCACAAGACATTTTCTAGTCATCATGGTCATGTCCTAACATCGGTAAAAATTTCGTAAAGTTTACAGCAGAATTGCAAAAGTTAGACCATTTGACATGTAGTAAATTGAAAATACGACGTCCCTCTATAAACCCATTACACTAATTGTGGAATTTTATTACATCATCATGTCAAATGGTCTAACTTTTGAAATATTAAATATAATTTCGCGAAATTTTTACCGATATTAGGACATGACTCAGAAATGTCCCGTGCAAAATTTAATGGCAATCGGTTCAGAATCGACGGAGAAAACATTTTATTTCTCGATGGGTTATTTTTCATTTGTTTACAGTGACATTATAATTACATCTCTAATGTGTCGTCCTAATACACCCTAATATAGTTTGTACTCATTTCAGTCACTTTGAGATGTTATTGCTGTCGTCATCCCGTACATAGGAGATATACTGACTTTACCCCTCAACCAGTGTTAACGCTTTAACCCTTTACCCGCCAAATCATTCAATCTGAATTTTCACCCACTTGAAGTTGTGTCTCGCTGATGCGATCCACAACTTCAAGTGAGTAAAAATTATTCAGATTTGACAATATCATCTGAATATGGAAGTCAACTGTTTTCAAATATTGCTGATCGATGTCACATATTATCTTTAACATGTTTAAAAGGTGGTACTTAATGTGCTAATAAAAAATGAAAACCCGAATATATGCGGCACCGGCGGTTAAAGGGTTAAAAG
This sequence comes from Flabesymbios commensalis, assembly GCA_964017125.1. Lineage (NCBI taxonomy): Eukaryota > Metazoa > Annelida > Polychaeta > Terebellida > Flabelligeridae > Flabesymbios > Flabesymbios commensalis. The sequence continues at coordinate 70,739,164 of OZ024916.1, forward strand.
AAGTTATGGAATGTAAATTTTCACCTGCTCAAAGTTGTGTCTCGCTACCGCAACCCACAACTTCAAATTCGAAAAAAATACATACACTTTATCATGTTTATTTATATTGTTCATTTTAAATTTAAAAAAATTGCATTGCACGTGGTATATTATTTATTTAACAAGGGATGATTAAACATGTTAAAAGGCTCAATAAAGTATGTAACTTATAAATGCAATATTTAAAACGATCGATTTGTTCGAGACAAGAAGCAAATTCCGACATTATTTTTTACTTCTGCATGGAATGGACTTAGCGATGAAGCGGTGGTTTAGCTTTGTTGAGATCTGGGAGATTTTGTGCATAGTTGTCGGTTTGTACTCAGCAAACACGAAGCTATGTTGTTTCAACGTTGGCCCACTGCCGGCAACGCTGGACCAACATTTAACCAGCGTCTATGTAATGCGTGATATTGTCTGTGTGAGACGGGAGGTGCAGACTGACAGTTTAGATTTGGCCGTACACTGTGCCGCATTCCAATGTATTCAACCCTCACCTTCACGTGTAATCAAACCAGTCCTGAATTAATGTTGGTCCACCATCTGCGATGGTGGACCAACATTAACCCAGCATTGGCCCTTGTCCTTTTTTATCCCCCTCGCCCAGACAGTTGAGCCGTTATCGCTGTAGCTTTGTTTGATATCCGGCACACTCTTCTAAACACGTACACACTGAAACATAATGAACTTCAAAATAGACAACAAAGAACGTCCTTCACTGACTATACTGGTGATAATCTGTAGCTTAAATCTTGTGTGTGAAACTCTCAAATGGGTCGATTTTTGTTAATATACATGATATATGATCATTGTGTTGACTATTTAAGCCCCAATCAGCAACTGATCAGCTTATTTTAGCTTAAATCTTGTATTTGAAACTCTTAAATGTATCGATTTTTGTTAATATACATGATATATGATCATTGTGTTGACTATTTAAGCCCCAATCAGCAACTGATCAGCTTATTTTAGCTTAAATCTTGTATTTGAAACTCTCAAATGGATCGATTTTTGTTAATATACATGATATATGATCATTGTGTTGACTATTTAAGCCCCAATCAGCAACTGATCAGCATATTTTAGCTTAAATCTTGTATTTGAAACTCTCAAATGGATCGATTATCGTTAATATACATGATATATGATCATTTTGTTGACCGATTCAGCTTATTTTGAAAGCTCACTGAAATTAGTTGTTAATCTTTATCCCTCTAGCCGCCAAATTATTATTCAATTGAAATTTACACCCACTTGAAGTTGTGTCTCGCTGACGCGATCCACAACTTCAAGTGAGTGAAAATTATTCAGATTTGACAAAATGGAGGTCAACAAATTTAAAATCTTGCTGATTAATGTCACTTTTTATCCTTAACAGGTTTAAAAGCTGATATGTAATGTGCTAATAAAAAATGTAAAAAACGAATATGGACGGCACCCGCGGTTAAAGGGTTATACATATACTGGTGATTGCAGTTGTTGCTCAATACTTATTTAGAAGTTCACTGAAATCGGTCGGTTATCATTAATACATGAACATTTTGTTAACCTTTTAAGCCCCAAATACCATTGCAATCGAATTTCAGCATTTTGAAAACGAAACGTGTTTTTAATCGGATAAACGTGATAAATGATTGACTTTCATTTCTCATGTTTCTACAAATCTGAATAATTTTCATGCACTTAAATTTGTGGATCGCGTCAGCGAGACACAACTTGAAGTGACTGAAAATTGAAATTTTATCAGCTTGATGCTCTTAAATGTTAACACGTTTAACATCATGCTATTTCTTCACACCTAAGTATGGATATTCAGAAACTTTAAGTCTTTATTTAAATCTCGGTCTCTCCTTCACCAATTTGAATTTCCGATGTCAGTGAAACATGTGGGCGGTCGTACGATAAAATGCATATGGCACTGCTTTTTGAACGATGCAGACTGAGATCTAAGCCGATACACTCGCCCATTATAACAAAACGTATGCTTAACCCTTCAAGCATTGAAATAGTTTGTATAAACCATGGAGACCCAAAGTTGTTTTTTTCAATTTGAAATTATCATAAATGTCTTATTTTGCTCTTTCCGCTTTATTTGAAACCTATGTTATTGGTATACGGACGTCATAAATATTTTACTATTTCAGCATGTTCAGTGCGGGGATCGCGTCTATAGACGTCAGATCCATCCCTGCACCGAAAGGGTTAACGCGTTAAATGGCTACTGTTGGCTCAAAAATAGTACCTTGTGATAACAGGTCACATAAACACGTGTGTTAACTATTTGTGGCTGAGCTGAGGTTTATACTGTACTGTAGAGCATGTGCTGTAGAGCACAGTGCACTGTGCTGTATACTGTACTGTAGAGCACAATGCAGTGATTGTGACTGCACACCTCATACCAGGGAGGTTATATAGCCATATAACCTCCTTGCTCATACCAGCCATCCTCTACTGAGACTCTAAATCACTTGTGAATCAGTTTGCAAAAGTCAAATATATGATTTTATTTCTGTGACACTAAAACAAATTCTGGCTTTAATTTTATAAATCCGAGCAGATTTCCTTTTCAGTGACCTGCAGAACTTTGGAACGCTGTGGTGAGACAGACAGATATTTTCTTCGCATAAAGAAAAATCATTGCAGACTTATTTGTCATATAAGACAACTTAAGTAACCACTAGTAAATATTCAAATGTATTGATCCCGAGCCGTAAAGAATAGCAGGGTTCATTCATGGATATATTTATTTTTAACTTCATATTTACTTCATCCACTGATCATTCACTTCATCCATTCGCTGTTCAGCAATTCGCGGCTTATGGATGAAGATGACTAGTGGTCTGGGTTAAAAACAGTTTTATGAAAAAAAACATTTTTAAAACCGCTAGGTGTTGGAAATATAGTCATTTTTCTAGGGATGCAAAATGTTGGTTTGATGCATCATGACTGAATTCTGTGATTCTAGTTTCGAATAATTTAAAATTGAAATTTTTGCTAGCGCAATTTCCAGCTTCCAGCATGTCAAATGACGAAAACTATTGATATTTATGACAAAAAGACGTCTCCAAAATTCAAAGAATGAATATTTTGATTATAGAACCATCAATTCTAGTGGTTTTTTATTCAGTTTAAAACTCGCCCAAACCCGTCTTAATTAAGGCGTTAATTCTAGGGATGCAAAATGTTGGTTTGATACATCATGACTGAATTCTGTGATTCTAGTTTCGAATAATTTAAAATTGAAATTTTTGCTAGCGCAATTTCCAGCTTCCAGCATGTCAAATGACGAAAACTATTGATATTTATGACAAATAGACGTCTCCAAAATTCAAAGAATGAATATTTTGATTATAGAACCATCAATTCTAGTGGTTTTTTATTCAGTTTAAAACGTGCCCAAACCCGTCTTAATTAAGGCGTAGCGGCACAATTGTTAAAGTTATATAAAATACTTAATTATTTACCCGCTTTTGTCTCGCTACCGCGACCCACAACTTCAAGCCGGTAAAATTGTTTGCATATTTACAATTTGAATCAAACATATGCTAATCTACATGATCTAGAAAATGTAACATTCATCGGACATCCCTCATCCACATTTAAAAAAAAAAAAAAAAAAATCGTTTTAGACGCTATTAGCACCTAAAGGGTTAACCCTTTGCCTGCTGATCACGATAATGGTCTTTTTAATCCGTTTTATTCGCCAATTATTGTTATTGGGAATGAAATTACTGTTTCAACATCAAGATTTGTAAATGTATTGTTTCAAATTAAACACATGAGTAATTTTCAAGCACTCGAGGTTGTGGATCGCGGTAGCGAGACACAACCTCGAGTGGTTGAAAATTTAAATAGATTAAGAGGTAGAGTGTAGTGTTCAGAGTCAGACGGGTTGAGAGTAGTGTACATTGCTCTCTTCTCTTACGGTCAGAGCCCCAGAAAACTGCTGTTTACTGGTCCCGTGATATCTTGGATTTAGGCGGTTCCGCTATTTAGGTGAGTGTCAGGGGTGAGGTGTCTTTTTTCAGAAGCCACCGAATTCCTTACTGTTATCTTGTCAGTGTAAACTCCCCTGTACACCTTCACCCTTATCCTGCTAAGTTAACTGATTTAACTTTTCAACCACGGAAAATTAAGTCTGTTTTCAGGGATGTAAATTACATGATGCTTTAATGCATCGTGAGGGCTTGAAGGGTTAACTCTAAATTTATCGTTTTAGTATTTATTTATATGACTTTCCAGTTGAGAGCATGTAAAAATGGTACATATATTATCATCGAATATAATCTTCCGGACACGACCTACATATATTTTATTGACATAAAGAATAGTCATTACAGATTTATGTGTCATAAAATGATAGAATATATATACATGTATATGGTTAATATACGTTGATGTTGGTGTAACGTTGGCCCACTGTCTACGACGCTGGCCCAACGTTGAACCAACACCGCTTCAACGTCTTGTGTCTGCTGGGATCATTTCTACATAATATTGGATAACTTTTTCACTTGTTGTCATCGCCAGGACCTAGCAGGCACGTGTATGTCTGACCAGAGCTTTTGATGACTGGATGTGGAGAAATTTGATTTAAACGAATCATGTATTGTTCAGTTTCAGGTGAAAGTCCTAAAGCTGGTACAACTATACTTTGGTGATGTAAAGAAGAATAACATTTATCAGGTGTTTATTGTATCATAGCAACATGTTGATACCTGACAACTGTTGCTAGATAGCCAATTTCCCTTCGCAACGGGTTTAACTTCTTGTAAAATTGTTTGAGTTGAGAGTCAACATAACCTGATATTTAAGCTATTTCTAACTATTATTGATCAGTGATCATTCTTACATGACATAGCAACCGTTGCTACGCAACCATTAACCCCAGCAACGGATTATAATTTTCATAAGTGTGGTGTCGAATAATTCCACGATGAAAATTTGCAAAAATACATGGTGCATTGGACGTTGATCCGATGTGGATTCAATGCTAACACGCGTCGGCGACGCTGGCCTAACATTAAAACAAGATTGGTGTAATGTCTTGAGAAACGTTAGAACAATGTTGATTTAATGCTAGTCTATAGTCTGCGACTCTGGCCCAACTTTAACCCTTACAGTGCGGGGATCGACTTTATACGTCACAATCTGACGTTTATAGACGTCAGATTCTGACGTCTAAAGTCGACCCCCGCACTTTAAGAGTAAACATATTTCTAATGGTCGTAGACCCATAACATAGGTATTCAAATGAATCGGGAAGAGCTAACTAAGACATTGATAATGATTTCAAATTGAAAAAACCCTTTTGTTGCGATTTTTTTTTACAAATTAATTCAGCGCTTTAATTGAGGGCTAAAACAACGTTGGTTTGACGTATACATGTTGTTAGCTACGTGATGGAGGTAGCCGTAGGAGAGATACACCAAACAGACAAAGGATGAGTAAATCTCATTTCTATTTCTATTAGTGTTATCTACGACTGTAGCTAATGGTCGCTCAGGTGGGGAATGTGGCCATACAAATCACACATAAAACCAGTTATTTGATCGTATAATTAAAGATTTCAAGATTAGAGGTGAATAAAAAAATGTTCAGATTCCAATAGGGCCTACTGGTACTCCTCCCTGGGCTTCGTATCTACTTTTAGAATTCGTCGATCAAAATATTTAAAAAAAATCATTCTCAGTTTCTTTTAATAATTTATATACTTTACCAATGAGGAACAAGAGTGAATACATCCATCAATAAACTCTGCTGACACCCCCCCCCCCCCCCACGCACACACACTGACATCAACCCTTTCAGTGCGGACTTTAGACGTCAGAATCTCGGCCAATTTTCAAGCACAATATCATCTAGGCTATAGAAAATTAGGGGAGAGTGGATCAGCAGATCGAAGTGAAGTGGTGTGGAGTTTTCACCTGATATCACACGGAATAATATCCCTCAGAAAAATTGTGGAGCAGTTTTGTATCTTTGTCCAAATTTGCTACAACAAGGCTCGACCTAACCATGCTAAAGGGCATATTGTTGCGTAGCATTTGCTCCTGATTCTGTAGGGACTTGTTACTATATCTATAGCAAACTGCTTCACTATATCATGTGCACCAGACATATTAGGCAAATACATATTTCTCTGCTCTGTTCTGTTCTATTATTCCCTGGTATCTTACACTTCCGTAGTTTATATAATCACCTCATTCTCTGAATGCCTAACCCTTTCTCGTTTCTAACCCTTTAAGCCCTCACGATGCATTAATCATCATTTTACATCCCTGAAAACAGACTTAATTTCCTACAACGAAGGTTTTTGGAACGAAAATTTCAATTAAACTGGCTTACCAATACATGGCAATTTTCTTTAATTTTTAAACCACATCAAATCATCTCCATCCACTACAAGTCGAGAATTGCGGCAGCAATTTGTGGCTTGTAGTGGATGAAGATGATCATAGTAAATTCAGGGCTGAAAGGGTTAATCCGTGTTATCAACCAATCAAATCACTGTTAGTGGAAATAAAACGTGATTAACCCTTTAAGCCCTCACGATGCATTAAAGCATCATTTTACATACCTGAAAACAGATTTGATTTTGCTAAAACCAAGGGGTTTTAAAAGGAAAATATAAATGAAACTTTTACCAAAACATGGCAATTTTCTAAAAATTGTCACCCACGTCAAGTCATCTTTATCCACTACAAGTCGATAATTGCGGCAGCAATTCGCGGCTTGTAGTGGATGAAGATGACAATGGTAAATTCAGGCTTGAAAGGGTTAAAGATCAAGATTTGCAAATGTTTCGTCTCAAATAAACAAATTTATATGACTAATTTTCGAAGTTGGGGATCGCGGTAGTGAGACACAACTTCAATTGTGGGAAAATTTAAACTATAAAATTTGTCTGTGTAAGGGTAAGAATGTACTGGTATTACATTGTTGCTCCGAAATGGTTTTACATACAACTCTACTAAATATGATATGTGTATAGACCTGTGTGTGTCAATAGGTGCATATATATGTAGGGGTGACTAGGTACGTACGACACTGTGATCACAGCCAGCACCATACATTGATCCAATGCTGGGCTAATGCTGGGCCAGCTTCGCAGACTGTGGGCCAACATTAAACCAGCATTGTTGTCCTCAGGATCAGATATGCATAGGTGTCCACGGAATGCGACAAATATCAGCGAATTCAAATTATCCATGACGTACATTAAAGCGCTTGTAGCCGGGATATTAATAATTGTTTAAGTTACCGGTATTTTGTTTTTGTCCCACAAAACCGGGAAATATTAGACCAAGGCTCTTTTTTTTGGTCACGAAAAGAACCCTCAATTTGATCAGCTTTGCCTTGTATGAATCATGGATAAAACATCCGCAAAATAATAAATACTATTAACCTGTTCACTGCTTGTGACGCATCTAAATCTCATAATGTATTTAATACATATAGTATGAATAAATTTGTGACAAATAAATCAAAGTTGCCACAAGATGGGGCACAAGTGTTCCTTATATGGGGTGACTGGCTATCATGTGACCCTCCGAGAGGGTCACATGATAGCCAATCACCCCCATATATGGGGTGATTGGCTATCATGTGACCCTCTGAGAGGGTCACATGATAGCCAGTCACCCCATAGCCAGGACATAATTATTCATACCATATAAGGGGTGATAGATCACCTTTATGAGATACCACAGGTCCTGTGTATTATATTATTATCTATGAACATGATGAACATTTTCCCAGCTGGTGATGCATCTAATGTGTCATGATCATGATGAATGTATTTTACTATAATTTTTCCCAGTTCGTTTTTTTCCGTCCTCCCTCATTAGATTTTTTATTTTTTCTCATCTAAAACAGATAAATTAATCATAGTGGGCTTAGGAGAGTTAGTTCATATAATACAAAATACAAAAAACAAAACAGTAAATATGTGTTTATGAATGAGTTCTCTATTCCACAGGTTTTGTGTTGGCGGGAATGTTGATTGTTGTTTATTATGAATATCTCAAAAATACACGCTGACACTTTCTCAGCAAGCAGAAGACGTTGAGCCAATGTTTCCCACCGTCTGCAACGCTTGCCAAGCCTTCTTACTGACATTTAACCCCTAATCATGTTAAACCGCATAATACATTTATTTAAATTTTCAACCACTAATGTCTTGACGTTGTGACTCGCTAAGTGCGACCCACAATTTCAAGTGGATGAAAATTACTCGTATTTTTTTTAATTTGAAACCCAACATTTACAAATCTTGATGTTTAACCCTTTCAGCGCGGGGATAGACTTTAGTCGTCAGAATCTGACGTCTGTAGACGTCAGATTCTGACGACTAAAGTCTATCCCCGCACTGTAAGAGTAAAAATATTTCTAATGGCCGTAGACCCATAACATAGGTATTCAAATGAATCAGAAAGAGCTAACTAAGACATTTATGATGATTTCAAATTGAAAAAAACCCTTTGGTTGCGATGTTTTTTACACATTATTTCAGCGCTTTAGGGGTTAAAGACACATTACGTTCCCAATAACTGCGATTTTAAACGACAATAGTCGTACTTAGCGGCTTAGGGTTATTTGAAGCGGTGTATGCTGTGTTTGTTTGAGATGTATTGATTTGATCAGGTGGTTATCTGATTCCTTGTTATATCCCGGCGCCGTGCGACCCTCTCTGTAAGTGCCGTGTTGTTCTTCCTATGCACCTCCCAGCGCCGTCCTGTCCCCGACCGAATGATCAGAGGGGTGGGGTGTAATCGCTGGGGTAACGTGTAGAACCCTAGCACCCGAAGGGTGCTGAGAGTGGGATAATGGCATTAGGATCTCTTGTTAGTGAGCCCTTTTTAGCCTACCAATTCCTTCTGTATACAAAATGTCTGGGTGGAAAGGAGGACTGGAACCTGGAAAGCTGAAATTGAATTTGATGACCTTGGGATTCCAAGGGTCGTGTTTAAAGAAAGAGGTGTTGAAATAAGCCAATTGCTATCCTCGTATCTCTGATCTCCATCTCGAACTATAATTTTTTTTTTTTTTTTTTTTTTTTTTTTTTTTTTTTTTTTTTTTTTGGGGTTAGGGTTCTAGTGCCCCCCTTATACCCCGGCGCCGTGCGACCCTCTCCATAAGTGATGATCGGAGGGGTGGGGTGTAATTGGGGGAGGGGACAGGTTTAACCCTTTGAATCCTCACGATGCATTAAAGCATCGTTTTAAATCTTTGAAAACAGACTTAATTTTCCTACAACTAGGGGTTTTAGAAGGAAAATTTCCATGAAACTGATTTACCAATGCATGGCAATTTTCTTTAATTTTTCACCCCCATCAATCATCTTATATGCACTACAAGTTGAGAATTGCGACAGCAATTCGCGGCAATGGTAAATTCAGGTAAACGACAATGGTAAATTCAGGCTTGAAAGGGTTACTAGTAAGGGTTATTCTCCCTGTACAAGCTACTAGTTAGTATTTAACCCTTTCAAGCCTGAATTTACACAAAATTTACACATGTATTGGTAAACCAGGTTCATGGAAATTTTCTAAAACCCCTAGTTGTAGGAAAATTAGGTCTGTTTCCAGGGATGTAAAATGATGCTTTAATGCATCGTGAGGGCTTAAAGGGTTAAAATAGCTCCTATTCGAGTTGAGCTGGGAACTGCTATCGCTATAAGGTGAATGAAAATGTGGTAAAATACCTAAGTATAATATATCTAGTAAAGCTCAGAACCTACTTATTGGATGGAACATGTTCAATAAATCGGGGGACATACCCGAGAGGTTTGGCGTGGCAGTCGGCAAGGTTAACAAACGTACCTGTTTGAATGCTGGTTTCTCTGACAACATCCACACTCTCAACAATATAGGTTCTTTAAAAGGAACCCTTCAGTATTATCACCATGCAACCCCAGGAGAACCCTTGAGGGTTCTCCTGGGGTTGCATGGTGATTGTACTGAATGGTTCTTTTTAAAGAACCTATATTGTTTAGACTGCATGGCATATCTGCTTTGTATATCATATAACATAAACATATAATATGAACAAAAAAGATAGAAACATATCTGCTTTCATATATCACAGAGGTTGATTTCTTTTGAAAATATTGTTTTAGCGATTTGCAACCAAGTCCAACATTCCTTGTGTTTGACCTATCATTAACGATGACTTCTTTCGCTATTTAATTTCAGGTTTGTGTAGCATTTTGCTACTCTAACTGAACAAATTGAACCCTGGCACATACCACAAACGCCGTGGACAATAAATATGTTGAAAAGGTGCGATACGATCAACAGGGGCGCGGCTTGTCTGGTGTTTGTCCCAACAGAATCAGATTATAATATTCCCATGCAGTCAACACGAGGCATTGTCCAGATGTTGGTTTAATGTTGAGCCAGCGTCGCAGACCGCGGGCCAACATTAAACCAGCATCGAGCCAATGCCTAGTGTTTGCGGGGATTATCTGATTATGTTGGAGGAACGTACGGACCGGCTCGTTTAAATTTAGGTCCACATTGTCGTCTGTCACGTGAAAGCGCGTGGATTCGTCGCCCCATTTCATACTTCAAAGAAACAAAATGTTTCCTCCCCGTCTACTCTTAAAGATTCCGTATTGTGGAGACATTTCGTGACCGATGTCAAATTGCCACAACATGCGGAAAGGGACTCACTTCACTCACTCCACTTGAAGTTGTGGGTCGCGCTAGCGAGACACAACTTCAAAGCGACACAATCAGGCCAGAATCATCATTTTTATTTTTGCTCCTTGATATGTCCATACTATGTCAACATGTCCAGAGACTAAAAAGTTATTTTTAAATTTTGTGTTGCGCATTTACCAGTTAAAAGAGAAATAAGGACGAAAACTAATTTCAGAGATGCGCATGTCCAAAATAAGAAATACAAGAAAAAGTGATAAAGGTTGTTTCTCGCTACGCTATCCACAACCACAAGTGGTTTAAAGTTACTCATATTCGTCTAATTTGAGACCAAACATTTACAAATGTTGATGTTTAAACAGTCATTTCATTCCCAATAACAGTGAATTGGTCGGCTAATAAAATGAATTAAAAACGACAATATTCGCGATTAGAAGACAGAGGGTTATTGCAGACGGTGGCCCGCATTAACCCTTTCAGGCCTGAATTTACCATTGTCATTTTAATCCACAACAAGCCGCGAATTGCTATCGCAATTCTCGACTTGTAGTGGATGAAAATGATTTAAAGTGGGTGAAAAATTTAAGAAAATTGCCATGTATTGTTAAACTAGTTTCATGGAAATTTTCATTCTAAAACCCCTAGTTATAGTTCAGAGATGTGAAATGATGCCTTAATGTATCGTGAGGGTTGAAAGGGTTAAGCCAGTGGTTTAATGTATACCAGCATCAAACCAACATTGAATCAATGTATCGGGTTTGCTGGGATGGTGTTGTGTGTACACTCTGTGAAACGCAGTGACGTCACTCGGTGAAAACAAGGTTATATAAGAACCCTCCCCCATACTTCATTGTATTAAACAGCTCGGTGAAAACAAAGGAGGTCGAGGTCATTGAGTTTCACAGAATTAGGCCAATGTAGAGAGTTGAATTCGTACCATTTAGGAAGCAGAGATAAATGCGTGAGATACATGACATAGTCATCCCAGTAAACGACCCACATCAGGTACATACCGTCGCCTCGGAGCTAAAAGATCCTATCTGACACTCGTTAGAATGACAGATAGGATCATTTAGCTCCGAGGCGACGATACATAATCATGTAAACAGCCCGTATTCGTGTGGCGTGTCCAGTGGCCTGGTGTTTACCATTGACACTCACTACAATAGATTAATTAGTGAAGCCTGGTCAGGACAGTGTCATACACTGATACAGGTGGTTTGTTCAGCATCACCAGTCGCCATGTAGGGGCATGCTCCTTTAAAATGCTGTCAATTGAACGAACGATTTTGTTGATCTGCTATTAGGTCTGGATTTTGAACACAGGTTACATATCTCAGTGGAATAGTTCGAGTAAGTAGGCCTATGATTAAGGAAATTATAATGTGATTCTATTCCCAACAATAAATGGACAGACTCACTCTCCTGGACAAACTCAAGATCTAATTGATGGACTCGCCGCGATCATTTGAAAAGAGAAGTGAGGCTTGTTAAATTTAAAACTATGAAATCATGTGCAATGTATCTGAAAACTGTCATTATTCTGTGAAACTCAATAGCCTTGACCTGTAATGTTTTCACCTAGTAATCTAATGCAATGAACTATGGGGAGGGGGGATTATATGGCTTTATTTAAGGTCTTGTCGTCATTTCGTTAACTAAATGACGGAAAATACTGTTAGGTCTTTTGGAAGTGATAGGAAGATCGAGTATGTACATAGATAGGCTATTTAGACATCTAGGTATATTTATATAAATGTACATACATATACATCTTGAATATCTCTTGAAAAACGTGTACATGTTGTCAGTTGATGTCATTTTTAATGCACAGTACACTTACTCCTGTCGTATATAGTTTGTGGTTTACCATTCGTCCACAGTGAGGTGATGGTTTCACTAGTGGTGACGTTCAAACACTATCAGGGATCAATTTATTGATCATATGTATGGTATACCTGTATACGGCTCTGCAAAGCCACAGGGCTGGAAATTAAAAAATTTTCTTGAAGCCAGCCGGGCTGGTAACAAAATATTTCCACCTGCCCGCAAACAAATTCAGCTGCCCATAATTTTATTATTACGCCTTATTCTTATTCCAATAACTTTTTAGTCGTTTTTTATTGTGAAGTTAAAAAAAACACTGTAGATTGTTGTAATCTGGATGCAACTCTACATAAATTTACAATGCAAATTTTATCAAATGTGCGAGAAAGTAAAATATTATATTCTACTGTTAAAATTCTACCTGCCATTTGGGCAGGTTACAGGTCATATTTACCGGCCCGAAGCTAAAATCACCAGCCATTGGCCGGCTGGCCGGTGCTAATTCCCACCCCTGAAGCCACAATGCAGCATCGGCTTACTTTACACTTAATGCGCTGAATTTTTTTTTATGAAAACCTTGAGACCAAAGGGTTTATTTCAATTTGAAATCATCATAAATGTCTTAGTCAGCTCTTTCTGATTCATTTGAATACCTGTGTTATGGGTCTACAGCCATTAGAAATATTTTTACTCTCACAGTGCGGGGATCGACTTTAGTCGTCAGAATCTGACGTCTACAGACGTCAGATTCTGACGACTAAAGTCTATCCCCGCGCTGTAAGGTAGCAAATTCTGTCTTTTGGCTTTGCACAGCCAGTGGCGGATCCAGGATCTGAAGGGGGTGCCCCCCCCCCCCCAGATTTTTTTGGTAAATTTTAGCCAATTTAGGGGAATTATTTTGGCGAAACTAGGCCCGCCTTCCAACCCCCCCCCCCCCTGGGATTCGCCACTGGCAGCAGTTTACTTGCAATTTACTTGTCGAACCACTCGTTGACCAATGTTGTTTTGGTTAATGTTGGGCCACTGTCTACGTTGGCCCAACATTAAACCAACACAGGCTCACCCCCCCCCCTTTCTATACTATGTACATAGTCAGCTAATATCAACCTCCAAATGTAGGCCTATTATCAAAAACGTTGTAAGTATTTAAATTTCATCTTACTTGAGGTTGTGTCTCTCTACCACGATCCACAACTTCCAAGTGGTACTAAATTATCCATATTTGTTTACTTTGAGACCATTTCCAAATATATATATATGTTTAAACACCCTTTTCATTCCCAATATCAGTGATTTAACCTGCTAATAAACACATTAAAAACCACTATGGTTTATTTTGGTCGAACGCCCAATGAAAATTAAACCATTTAATCCCTCACGATGCATTAAGGCATCATTTTACATCCCTGAAAACAGAGCTAATTCTCCTACAACCAAGGTTTTTAGAATGAAAATTTCCATGAAACTGGTTTACCAATACATGGTAATTTTCTTTAATTTTTAACCCACATCAAATCATCTTCATCCACTACAAGTCAAGAATTGCGACAGCAATTCGCGGCTTGTAGTGGATGAAGATGACAATGGTGAATTCAGGCTTGAAAGGGTTAAATCGCTAAATTAAATAATTTGATTTTTCATCCACTTGACTCGCTACCATGGCTACCGCGACCCACAATTTCCAAGTGAATAGAAATTACTCATATTTGTTTAATTTGAGACCTAACATTTGCAAATATTTATGTTTAAGCTTTAAGGGGGCCACCATTAGATTTCCAGGGGGGGGGGGGGGGCAGGAGTATTTGTCGCGGGCAAATTATTTATTTTAACCGGGCTCGGCGGCGCGCTGAAAATTTCACATTTTGTTACATGTTTATATGGAACAGTTCTTGAAGTAAATTTATTTATTTCACGCAGAGTCCGCCCGAAATTATTTATTTCAAAAATACTCTTGCCCCCCCCCCCCCCCCTGGGAACCTAATGGTGGCCCCCTAATCAAATTCCCAATAACTGCGATTCAGACGGCTAATAAAACGGATGAAAAACGATTCTAGTCGTACCTAGCTGTGAACGGGTGAACCCTTTCAGCGCGAGGACCGTCTGTAGACGTCAGAATACAGAATAAGACGTCTACATATGTCAGATTCTGACGTATAAAGACGGTCCCAACATTAAAAGAGTAAAATATTTATAATGGCCGTAGACCCATAACATAGGTATTCAAATGAAGCGGAAAGAGCTTATATTTCAGCCTTATAAAGGTTGAACCAACATTGGATGAGGCTGGGATGTTATCAGTTATTTGCGGTTGTATATATAGAGTGCTCCAAACTGTTCAAAGGTATGGAGTGTACAGTGCTGTCTATGGTACTGTGCACTATAAAGAATCCTTGAAGTAATTCGAAAGGGCATAATCCCGGCTTCGGGCTTCCTTCTGTCGCGATATTGCCATGATTCTGCAGAAAGCGACGTAAGACAATATTCACAATATGTTATTTACTGACTGCACTGGCATATGTGGCACTGTGAGTGTACCGACGTGTACACTGGTATCATGTGAGGCGAGTGGAATCTGTGGGCATTACATTACACCACAGGAATGCGGAAAATACCCTCCCAGGCACACTCACTGGTGCTGATAACAACCAGCCGTACATAACAAGCGCGGATGCAATGCTTGTATAATGCTGGGCCAACGTCGTAGACGGTGGCCCAGCATTATACACGCATTGGGTGAAGTGTGTCGTTTGCTGTGTGGTTTAGGGAATATATACATACCTAGACCTGATATATACAGTGCCCTGCTGTATGGTACTGGATGCCTGCCTAGCTGGTGCACCATGCTCCACTCACTCTACCCCCCACAGTATAAACAACTGATTTGTGTCATTTAACAAAAAAGATTAGTCAATTAATATTGTATAGATTCTGAAATAGTCGGTTTATTGTATCTCACCGTCTATATATAGCAGTCACACTGTGTATTTATGCACATGATTGATTTAAGGGGAATAAGTACAGGTCAAACTATGCAGAATGTAATGTAATGATCATTACCTGGTATACCAGATACACGTGTATTTAATATGGCTCATTTAGTCCTTGTGTTAGCTTTTTATAATAAATTTATTATGTATAATAACTTATCTGTGGCATTGGGGTGGATATTTGAATAAGAATTAACGATGTGAATCATGGCCTGACATTGTCAGCTAAATTGTTATTTGTAGCCTATCAGTTGGTCTATAGTATAAAATGTGCTGAGAGCTCATCAATGCATTGTATCCAGAAAAATGTAACACAGGAGGATGATACAATGCTGGTGAATTTTTGGTCACTCTAGGACTATTTTCTTTCTATTCTGTTTTATTAGAATGTTTAATCACAGCTACTGGGAATGAATTAAGTGTTTAGCATCTTTAACCCTTACAGCGCAGGGACCGACTTTAGTCGTCAGAATCTGACGTCTTAGATTTCAGATTCTGACGCCTAAAGGCGATACTAGTACCGGCACTGTAAGAATAAAAATATTTCTAATGTAGACCCATAACATAGGTATTCAAATGAATCAGAAAGAGCTAACTGAGACATTCGTGATGATTTCAAATTGAAAAAAACCACGTTGGTCTCCATGGTTTATATTAAAGTCTGACGTCAGATTCTGACGACTAAATTCGATCCCCTCACTGTAAGATTGCAAATATAATATTTCTATTTCTAATGACTGTAGACCGATAACATAGGTATTCAAATGAATCGGAAAGATCTAACTAAGACTTTTATGATGATTACAATCAGAAAAAAACTTTATGGTTTATATTAAAATAATTTGGTGCTTTAAGGGTTTTACCCTTACAGCGCGTGGATCGACTTTAATCGTCAGAATCCGCACTGTACATGTAAGAGTAAACATATTTCTCATGACCGTAGACCCATAACATAGGTATTCAAATGAGTCGAGAAGAAAATGTTTCATCACAAATTAAAATTAAAACGTTTGAGTAATTTTCAGCCCCCCTAAAGTTGTGTGGCATGGTAGCAAGACACAACTTCAAGTTGCTGAAAATTTAAATTAGAGAACTTTAAGGAATAAATCCTGTTTATTGTTTATTGTAGGATATAAATGATATGCATACATCATGGATCATATAACGACCCTTTTGCTACTGGTCCTGTCAGTTTATTCTTTGGATATACATCATGTACATATACATATCAATTATCAGTTTATTGTTCATGCATTGAAGCTGGAAGAGCTCACACAATTTATAGCTTCAAAAGACCAATTTATCTCCATATTATTATAAGACAGACATAGACAGACAGTCATATATTTTATTGACAGAAAGAAAGTCAATCTAGAGTTATTTGTTATAGAACTAATAGGGATATATGTACATCTATATACAAGATTGTTAATTTGTCAAAATCATATGACAATATACATAGTATCAAAAATAGATAAAGTCTTTATCTATTTCTGATAGTATGACATACATAACTTAAATCATGTTAACTGGCATTCCCATAAAAAACACTGGGTATTGCGATAATATTAATGACTGCTACTTAAAATAAGATTAATGGCATTGCCAAGATAACAGGGTCTATCTAAAATAGCTAAAATAGCTACACACAAGTAAATCATTTGTTAAAAGGGAGAATCACTCGCATCTGTTCAATTTGAGGCCAAACATTTGCAAATCATGTAGGTATATAAGCACACATTTTGTTTCCAATAGCAGTCATTTAATCAGACAATAAAACAGATTAAAAACAACTACAGTCATGAGTAATGCTAAAAAGTTAAACTACAGTATGGTCTCATAGCCAATCACTTATCAGCTGACTACATTTACCCCCTGGTCACTGGACCTGGGGCCGGTTTGTTCCTTTATGTGCCATTTCAAATCCCTTTGGATCATCCAGCCCTGCTACCTTTTCAGATCTAGAAATCTGTCCTGGGAACTTATCATACGCATTGCCATAAGTGTTCTACCAGGTATTCATCCATACCTTAGTAAAGTGAAGCACATGTGAGTTAAGTGCTTTGTCTAAGAACATAATATAAAAAAAATGTTCCAATGTTGAGACGGTAGAAATATGTCCCTGAAAACCAGCATCTGCATCAAGCAGCAAGCACCAGTTACGGCAAAGTAAGCTTTGCCTATGTGCTACATCCCATGTGGTTCATTTGTAAAGCTTGTCATTGGACAATGGTGCAGAGCAAAACAATCACCCAGTCAGTCACTGATGTGCAAGGGCAAAAATGAGAATTAATATGCCACACTAAATTTATTTCATAATTACTGGATTTTTGGGCTGATAAATCATTTTTGTGATGTAAAATTAGAAAATTTAATATAAATTTAGTACTTTACAGAACCTAATTTTTTTAGGCTAGCTCGGGGTTTCGGGTGGGTGGACCTCCAGATATAAGTGATGTTTGCTGTATTTTGAGATTATCTCTGTTGTAGACAGCGTGGCAGTGTAGCCATTGCGCTCGGGGTTTCGGGTGGGTGGACCGGACATGAGTGCTGTCTGTTATGAACGTCTTGTCAGCAACAGCATGCAGCCACAAGTCCAGCCACCTTTCAGCAGCCGCCAGCGCCGTGACGGTCAGCCACGCCGTGACCCACCCCCTCCCTACCCCGGAAATCCAAGACATCTATACACACCAAGTAAGTTTGAAAACTTTCCAACAAACAGAAGATGTTGAATCAATGTTTGATTTGATGTTGGGCCAGCCAGCTCTAAGTTATAAAATAAAAGTGATGAAAGAAAATCCACAAACGCCATATCTCTATTATTCATGGTTTATTTTCAAGCCATGACCATGGTTTTGCCGAAGCGTCATCAGAAAAAATTGATTTGATGACACTTCGCCGAAACCATGGTCATGGCTTGAAAATAAACCCTTAATAATAGAGATATGGCGTTTGTGGATTTTTTTCATCAATTTCATCATTACACGATCCAGTATCACATGTGATCTGCCATAGCAATGCGACGAAGCGGCTACCTGTCCTGGTTCTTTTTCACCTCTCAAAGTTATAGAATATTATTTTGTACCCACTTAAAGTTGTGTCTCGGCACCCGGACCACAATTTGAAGTGGGTAAAAATTTATTAAGGACACCTATGTACAATTTGAATTAAAATATATGCCACAGGGGCCAGTTTCTGTATCGTACTTAAGTAAAAAGTGTTAATTTTGTACTTAAGTATGTTACAGAAACTGGCCCCTGCGGCCGTTTTCTATAACATACTTAAGTAAAAAGTTAACTTTTCACTTAAGTATGCTGCGTAAACCATCCCACTTCATTTTTTACTCAAGTACGTTACAGAAACCGGCCGCAGGGGCCGGAAGGGGCCGGTTTCTGTAACGTACTTAAGTACAAAGCTGACACTTTTTACTTAGGTACGATACAGAAACCGGCCCCTTGTATACATATTTGAAAAGAAATAAAATGTTAATTACTTTGTGGAATTTTCCCCCATCCCCATTGAATATAAGCTGTACTGTTGATGTTTTGTGTTTTGTTGATCAGGGTACAGACAGAGTTACTCGGGTAGCGAGGCAAGCACTGACATCTCCCTGAGCTCCACAGAGAACCTGAGTACCAGTACTCGTCAGGAGCCGCAGGGAGAAGAGACGTCTAACCTGGGGCGAGGTCCCCCGGGCGACCCGTCCCCATCTCTCCTGGCACAGCTCGGCCTGTCTCTACCAACAGATAACGGGCTGGAGGTGAAGACAACCAACTCGAGCACATTTTATGTGACGGGGAATATGCAGCCTGCTTATACGGCTGCCATTGGTCACAATCAGTATCCTGTGTGTCAGCCCGAGATGAACGGAGTGACCACGACGCTGGTGGATATGAGCCAACCTACCCAGTCAGTGTGTACCCCGCCCGGCCAGGCCCACCTGTCACAGGCGTGTACAACCACCAGCGTCCTGTACAACCAGCCGTCTGCCACGAGTGACAACCCTGCAATCTACAACAACAGTCCCATCGTTAATCATCATCACAACAACACTAACAACAACAACAATGTCTACTCCACAAGTCCCCTCCTCACACATTACGACCCTCCACCGCAGTACCGCACAAATCAAAACTTTGTCAATATGCGCTACACGTCCAGTCCCACTCCGACATGTGACAAACAGCAGGCTAACATATACCAGTATCAGCAGAATCAGCTGGCGCCTCCAGCACAATACGGCCATGCAATACATGACAGTCAGACGTATAACCGCAGCACGTCAATCAGTCCTAAGTCACAAAAGACAATCAGTGGATGTGTTAGCTCTGCTCGTCCAGGATCCAGTCAATCGTCAGCAAGTGAATCAAGACCTGCCGGCCAGCTCCCTAACCATCTGCAGAGTGAATCAAGACCCGCGCCTCAGTTGCATAACCACCTCCAAAGTGAATCAAGACCTGCGCCTCAGCTTCCTAACCATCTGCAGAGTGAATCGAGACCCGCGCCTCAGCTCCCCAATCATTTACAAAATGAATCAAGACCCGCTGCACAGCCACCACATTCTAATCACCCCCAGAATGTATCTAGGCCTGCCCCTCCACTCCCTAACCACCTACCAAGTGAATCGAGACCCGCCCCACCACTGCCCAATCACCTTCAGAGTGAATCTAGACCTGCATCTCAGCTGCCTAATCATCTGCAGAGTGAATCACGCCCCACCCCTCCTATCCCCCATCCTAACTACCTCCAGCTAGATTCCATCCCGCGTCCTCCGCCCCGCTATGTTAATCAGCAGCCTAGTTGTGCCTCTACGTCATCGCCAACATGTGCCAGAACCACCGAGTTTATTTCGTCTCCCCCCAAACCAAAGCCTCAGCTGCCTGCTCGCCCCAAAAGTGCAGAACCCCGCTATTCTCTGGAAGGTCGTCGTTTTGCTGTAGCACCTCCTATTCCTGAGCCTGGTGAGATAGGTCGTTGTTTTGCTGTAGCACCACCTATACCTGACCCAGGTGATATACCTCCCCCGCCTGAGTATCGTAACCCGCCAAGTAACAACCATGTGCCACCAAATAATTTTCCTGAAGATATACAAGATCTTAATCTTCAGAAATCGAGTGATCTTCTGAGTCAGCTGACTAGATCGCAGCCGGATCTAACCCACGTGTCTGACGTGCCAGCTGTTTACAGAGAGCGACCATCGTCTGCTTCACTGAAGACGGGAGAGATACGACAACAACAAAAGTGTCTTCAACAGCAGCAACAACAACAACTTTTATCACAATGGTCAAACTCGATGAACACGAATCCCAACCAAAGGTCAGTCACTTAACCTTTTAAACTCGATGAACAAGAATCCCAACCAAAGGTGAGTCACTTTACCTTTTAAACTCGATGAACACGAATCACAACCAAAGGTCAGTCACTCAACCTTTTAAACTCGATGAACACGAATCCCAGCCAAAGGTCAGTCACTTAACCTTTTAAACTCGATGAACACGAATCCCAACCAAAGGTCAGTCACTTAACCTTTTTAACTCGGTGAACATGAATCCCAACCAAAGGTCAGTCACTTAACCTTTTAAACTCGATGAACACGAATCCCAACCAAAGGTCAGTCACTTAGCCTTTTAAACTCGATGAACACGAATCCCAACCAAAGGTTAGTCACTTAACCTTTTAAACTCGATGAACACGAATCACAACCAAAGGTCAGTCACTTAACCTTTTAAACTTGATGAACACGAATCCCAACCAAAGGTCAGTCACTTAACCTTTTAAACTCGAAGAACACGAATCCCAACCAAAGGTCAGTCACTTAGCCTTTTAAACTCGATGAACACGAATCCCAACCAAAGGTCAGTCACTTAACCTTTTAAACCCGATGAACACGAATCCCAACCAAAGGTCAGTCACTTAGCCTTTTAAACTCGATGAACACGAATCCCAACCAAAGGTCAGTCACTTAACCTTTTTTAGCAGACTTTTCATTTTTAATTTAAAAAGGTGGCCATTGCAATTGAAGTTTGGGGGCGGCAGCGTCAGCGTTAACATTTGCTTGTTGGCACGATAAATTGAAAAGTTTTTCATGTATCCCGCTCAAATATGTACTGCATGTTGCTAATAGCCAGTTCTCGGACAAGTTCAATAATGGAGGTGGACAATCAAGGACTTAGCCAGGAAATGAATAAAGGGAGTCCAAATTTACATTAACCTTTGAACTCCTTAGTTGCTCTTATGCTTATTTTGAAAGCTGCGAATATGAGTTGTTTCTCAAACACTGACTCAGGCTTATATTATGGGTATCAACAATTATTTATTGTAACTGAATACACTGGTAGTTGAAATAATCATAAAACCAATCATGTAAAATGCAAAACTCGCATGAAAAACACCCATGAAATATCATGGAATTTGTAAAAAGATGGGGTGTAGGAGCCCTGTTTATGAAATCAGGACATTTTCATTCACAGCTGAAATATTTTTGTATAAACCATGGAGACCAACGGTGTTTTTTTCAATTTGAATTAATCATAAATGTCTTGGTTAGCTCTTTTCCGCTTTATTTGAATACCTACGACCATTAGAAATATTATAATTCTTACACACGTCAGATCTGACGTTTATAGATGGTCTCCGCACTGAAAGGGTTTATTTGTGATTTCTTCATGTGTTATGTTTGTTTGTACAGCCTACAGAAGAAAGAGTTGGACCATGCCGCTGTGGCTACCCGAGCAACGCAAATGGTGGAACGTCTTTCTGAAGAAAACCGCTCTCTTCGCAAGGAGTTAGAGGGATACTACAAAAAAATCTGTAAGATGCAAAAGGTGAGAAATGCCTAGGCCCTAATTAAACCTTACAGTTAAAAGTGGTATGATTAACCCTTTCAGGCCTCAGTTTACCATTGTCATTCTCATCAACTACAAGTACAAGCTGCGATTTGCTGTCACATTTCTTTGACTTGTGGTGGATGAAAATGACTTGAAGTGGGTGACATATTATAGACATTTTCATTATATTGTTAACACATATCCTGCTAAGTTGATTAATTTAAATTTTCAATCACTTGAGATTGTCGCTGCCGTGATCCACAACCTCAAGTAGTTGAAAATTATAATTGTTTAATTTGAGACCAAATCTTGATGTTTACATTTAATTTATTCCCAATAACAGTGATTTAATCGCTGATAAAATGAATTAAAAATGACCATTGCAGTGATTAGCAGGCAAAAGGTTAAGCAGATCAGTAAATTAAGCTGTTTTGGATGCAAAATGAGGCTTTGAGAATCTTCCCGCCTATTTAACCCTCTAAGCCCTCACGATGCATCAAAGCATCATTTAACATCCTTGAAAACAGACCTAGTTTTCCTACAACTAGGGGATTTAGAACGAAAATTTCCATGAAACTGGTTAACCAATACATAGCAATTTTTTTTTTTTTTTAAACCACATCAAATCATCTTTCTCCTCTACAATTCGAGTATTGCAACAGCAATTTGCGGCTTGTAGTGGATGAAGATGACAATGGTAAATTCAGGCTTGAGAAGGTTAACCCTTACAACGCTGAATCTTTTTCTTCATTTGAATACTTATGTTATGGGTCTATGGCCATTATAAGTATTTTATTTCTTTCAGTGCTGAGATTGACTTTAAACGTCAGAATCTGACTAGAAACCAAGGAGTGATATTACCTGTTCAAATGCATGACATAAGAAACAAAGATTTCAAATAATATTGTTTTTACCAGATTGAACAAGAGATTCAGAAAGTGAAAGACGCTCACGAATCGTTAGACAGACAGTCTAAAAAGAGAGAACATCTGGAGAGAGCGATGAGATATAAACTGGAAATGGAACTGAAAAAAGTTACTGAAACTAGTATGGAATTGAAGGGTAAGATAATTAGACAAGAAGTTCGAAAAAAAACAGAAAAATAGAGTACTTCCCCCCCCCCCCTCGATTTATTACTTGCCCAACTTGCCACTGACATGGCAATTTTCGTTCTAAAACCCTTGGTTGTAGGAAAATTAAGTCTGTTTTAAGAGATGTAAAATGATGCTTTGATGCATCGTGAGGCTTGAAAAGTTTAACTTTTAAATTTCTCAAATTTGTTCAATTTAAGTCAAAATATTTGCCATTTTGCTTCAAACAAAATGCATTTCTCACCTCATAAAACCAATATTTGATGCCTGTTGATCGCCTTTATTGCCTCTATTCGCTCACTTTAAGAGCAGGTATTAAAATATTATTGAAGTTGTAATTTGTCCTCAAAGAGTAAATTTTTTCACCCGATTCATTTTTTTATTTGTGATGTTAATTGCTGTCACTTGTGTTTCATTTCAGAACAACTTGATAAAGCACTGACAGATCTGTTTAAGAAAGGGGTAAGTGTCATGTTGTGGCTGTTGTAGTAACCTATATAGCTCTGATTTTGAGTAAAGTAGACATTCTGTGCTCTTATTAACACTTCTATAACAAGTTATTACAAGTGAAATATGCATTCAATCTTAAAACACTGATATATGTTGTGACTTAAGTTTCACAAATCACATACATTTTCAGCCGCCACATCCATACCCTGACATCTATATAACCGCTTATTTGATTTACAGCATACTGGATACTAATTCCTACTCTGTATCTATATTTTACATTGATGAGCATCAGTGTCGACCGATATACAAATAAATCCCCTCACACATTGTAAGCTAAATTATTAACTGTTCTGTTGCGGAATTGTTTGTTTCTATTTTTCATTAAATAGATATTTTTTTGTCAATTAAAGGTGGAATTTCTAACGCAAATTCCCGCTTTAATTGACAAAAAATTTCTATTTATGTAAAAATGGTCATCTGCAAAATGGAGTGATGTAAAGTTTATTTTTGTTAATACACGTACATGTACTTGTTTTCTGTTAAACAGGCATATAATGTTGCTGATGCAGAACTAAAGCAAGAATTACCAAGAAAAGATTCCATCATTTCCAAGCTAATTTCACAAAGTAGGTATTTTAATGTGTCTGATATACTGGTCTTTAACCTTTATAGCATGTAATCTTTTTATCGGGGTAACTTTTTTCACAATTCTCATCTCAATGTGGATATAAAGCCCTGATTTTTTTTTAAATACTAAAGTATAATAATTTATTCTACTCGATTTGTATTCAAAATATGTTACGCGATGTCTAAAGCACTGATGTGAACTACAGTAGACATTATCTGGTTTCTTTAGCATCTGTATAACCAGTTGTTAATTTACCCTTTAAACCCTCACGATGCATCATTTTGCATCTCTGAAGAATTACTTATTTTCCTACACCTAGGGGTTTTAAAATGAAAATTTTCATGAAACTGTTTTAATAATAACGAAATTTGTTTTCATTGGCCATCCACTTCAAGTCATCTTCATCCACTACAAGTCGAGAATGGCGAGAGCAATTTGCGGCTTGTACTAGATGAAGATGACAATAGTAAATTCAGGCTTGAAACGGTGAAAAGGAAAATATGTCCTAAATCTTGAAACATTCATATTGATTGGGACTTAACCCTTTCAAGCCTGAATTTACCTTTGTCATCTTCATTCACTATAAGCCGCGAATTGCTGTCGCAATTCTCAACTTGTAGTGGATGAAAATGACTTGAAGTGGGTGACAAATGAAAAAATATACTGTTATTTTTAAAACATTTCCATGAAAATTTTCGTTCTAAAACCTTCAGGTATCAGGAAATTAAGTCAAATAATTAAGTAATGCATCGTGAGGGCTTAAAGGGTTAAATAGCACAAATCACATAAAGTCACTAGAAGCTCTGAATCGCAGTAGTGAGATACAACTTCAAGTGACTAATATTAAAAATTGGTATTGAACAGCTCAGATATGCAGTAGTGAGTGACAATGGAGCTTGACAAAAATACTCCTCGCACATGGTGGACCTAGCTCATCATCCCGTGCTCTGGTGAATTGGCAGTCACTATTTACAAGATGAAAAATGTTCTATTTATGAAAAATTCCCAAACTGATCAATTTGATTACAGGAGCATCTACCACACCTCGTTTATCCCTTTGTCTGCTAAATTATCTTATTTACATTTTCACCCACTTGGAGTTGTGTTTCGCAACCCACAATTTAAAGTTGGTGAAAATTACTCATATTTATTTCTTTTAAGACCTAAAAATTGCAAATCTTGATGTTTAAACACAAATTTTGTTCCCAATAAGAGTAATTTAATCAGCGATTAAAATCAGATTTTAAAATGACTACAGTCGTGCCAGATAAATAATTTAATATGTTTTGTTGAAACAATATATAATTGTCTTAGTTAGCTATTTCCGCTTCATTTGAATACCTATGTTGTGGATCTACGGCCATTATCTACGGCCATTATATGTTCCAATTTTTGCAGTGCAGGGATCGACTTCAGACGTCAGGTCTAAAGTCGGTCCCGGCGCCGTAACGATTAAATGGAATTTTGAGGGAGAAATTTCACTTTTGACTGTTTCAGACAAAGAACTAATAGTCAGTAAAGAGAAATTACAAGCAGATTTCTCGGCACAAAAAACAACTATCCAAGAACAGAGAGGAACTATTGAAGTACTGGATAACGCACTGCGTAAGACACATGCCATCGTCACCAAATACGAAGAAGAAGTAAGCCAACCTGTTTCTAAGTAGCATACTAATTGAGGTTCACCTGTTTATTGTGTGCTCTCGTGTACATACTATGTTAACAATGAGTCGATCTTGTTTAATTTTGCGTCGCATTACACTGACGATTGGGATGTTCTGTTAAACTAGCCTTATATCTTAGGTAAACAGCACCACTTGTCACCTAATATTTTAATTCAATAAAATCCAGAATTGCTAATGCAATTTGCCAGCGTGAAATGAGGAGAAATATTTTTATTTATGAACAAAAATCTCCTTAACCCACAAAGTTATCCAATTTAAATTTTTTAAGTTGGGTCTTTCTACCAACTTGTGGGTTAAAACTCCTGGGTGAAAATTACTCATATTTATTTAATCTTATACCAATCGTTTGCAAATTTTTATGTTTTAAACACTCATTTCATTGCCAATAACAGATTAAAAATGATTATAGTCATAATCTATATTAAGGAAAATTAGCTTGAAAACTTGTATACAGGCATTGACAAGGACGAGGCTTCTTATTTAGAAGGTAGTAATATCAACCAGTGCGGTGTGTTTGACTTGCACTTTTGTCACTAGCTTAAACAGAAGAGGCATCAAGACGACAAGGTACAGATGCTTCAACACGCAATGACACAGTTACATGTGAACAATGAAAAACGTGAGCTAATTGAACATAAGCTGAGAAGCAAGCTAGAGGAAGATCTCCGCAATCTAAAGAGTCAACAAGTATGAAAACTGACTCATTCTGTGTGAATGACATTCGTCAAAATTCTATAGAAATCAACTTAGATCCGGTAATAATCTGTTCGATTTTATTTTCAGAATGGTTTGTGTAAAACGCCAGATACAGACGAGGGCATCTCGTCTGATATGGAGTCTCCAACCAGCGTGCAGAGCCTAATTCGACAGATGCAAGATAAGGAACAGAGAGTGGCAGAGCTTGAGGCAGAAATTATCAAGGTTGGTGAATTTTTGCTTTGTTACATCAGAAAATAGTTGCACAAACAATAGTGAGTGTATTGTGCATATTTTTGGATGGGGTTGGATAACTCCATTGGAAGGTAAAATGTGATGTACATTGCATCCAAGACTTGATTCTAATTCATTTTTGTGTGATTAGGTTCTAAGCTGAAATTGTCATCAATGAGAAATAATACAAAGAAATGATTTAGGTGCACAAAATTTTTTGTACCTTAATCCTAAAATAGGCACAGAGTTATATGTTTGCACTTTTGTGCGTTTGATTTTTTTTGTATTGTACCATTTAAAAAACATCTCAATAATATTTACAAATCTCCATTATAACTGTATTTGTCTGCTTTTTTTTTAGTTAGAGCAAAGATTTCTCGAGGAGAGTTCCCTCCGACAATTAGCCATCGATGCCGCTTCCATGCCAAAGTGAGTTGTAGCCACATGGTATTTTAAACCTTAAAACAATTTCCATTTTAAAATAAAAATTCTAGACTAGAAAAATGTTTTAAAAATATATTTCTGACACTTTACAAACTAAAACATAGCAATTTTGCACTTGATAAGTGATTGATTGTATTTGGATGATATACGATTACCACTATAATTCTAATTTTTTGTAGAGAAGCTCGAATTGCCGCTTTAGAGGAGAATTCGGTGGAAAGTGATAAAATCATAGCAGAAGCACGAACAGAGAGATTACAGCATTTAGAGGAGGTTTACCAGGCGAATAGACACGCTGCTGAGCTACAATCAAAGTAGGTTTATCAGTCAAATAGACACCCTGCCGAGCTACAATCAAAGTAGGTTTATCAGGCAAATAGACACGCTGCTGAGCTACAATCAAAGTAGGTTTACCAGGCGAATAGACACGCTGCTGAGCTACAATCAAAGTAGGTTTATCAGGCAAATAGACACGCTGCTGAGCTACAATCAAAGTAGGTTTATCAGTCAAATAGACACCCTGCCGAGCTACAATCAAAGTAGGTTTATCAGGCAAATAGACACGCTGCTGAGCTACAATCAAAGTAGGTTTATCCTGCGAATAGACACGCTGCTGAGCTACAATCAAAGGAGGTTAATCAGGCGAATAGACACGCTGCTATACTACAATCAAAGTAGGTTTATCAGGCAAATAGACACGCTGCCGAGCTACAATCAAAGTAGGTTTATCAGGCGAGAAGACACGCTGCCGAGCTACAATCAAAGTAGGTTAATCAGGCGAATAGACACCCTGCTGAGCTACAATCAAAGTAGGTTTATCAGGCAAATAGACACGCCGCCGAGCTACAATCAAAGTAGGTTTATCAGGCGAATAGACACGCTGCCGAGCTACAATCAAAGTAGGTTTATAAGGCGAATAGACACGCTGCTATACTACAATCAAAGTAGGTTTATCAGGCAAATAGACACCCTGCCGAGCTACAATCAAAGTAGGTTTATCAGTCAAATAGACACCCTGCCGAGCTACAATCAAAGTAGTTTTATCAGGCAAATAGACACGCTGCTGAGCTACAATCAAAGTAGGTTTATCCTGCGAATAGACACGCTGCCGAGCTACAATCAAAGTAGGTTTATCAGGCAAATAGACACACTGCCGGAGCTACAATCAAAGTAGGTTTATCAGACGAATAGACACGCTGCTATACTACAATCAAAGTAGGTTTATCAGGCAAATAGACACGCTGCCGAGCTACAATCAAAGTAGGTTTATCCTGCGAATAGACACGCTGCTATACTACAATCAAAGTAGGTTTATCAGACGAATAGACACGCTGCTGAGCTACAATCAAAGTAGATTTATCAGGCGATTAGACACACTGCCGAGCTACAATCAAAGTAGGTTTATCAGTCAAATAGACACCCTGCCGAGCTACAATCATAGTAGATTTATCAGGCGATTAGACACACTGCCGAGCTACAATCAAAGTAGTTTTATCCTGCGAATAAACACGCTACTGAGCTACAATCAAAGTAGGTTTATCAGGCAAATAGACACGCTGCCGAGCTACAATCATAGTAGATTTATCAGGCGATTAGACACACTGCCGAGCTACAATCAAAGTAGGTTTATCAGTCGAATAGACACGCTGCCGAGCTACAATCAAAGTAGGTTTATCAGGCAAATAGACACGCTGCTGAGCTACAATCAAAGTAGGTTTATCAGGCAAATAGACACGCTGCCGAGCTACAATCAAAGTAGGTTTATCAGGCGAATAGACACGCTGCCGAGCTACAATCAAAGTAGGTTTATCAGGCAAATAGACACACTGCCGAGCTACAATCAAAGTAGGTTAATCAGGCGAATAGACACGCTGCAGAGCTTCAATCAAAGAAGGTTTATCACGCGAAGAGACATTCTGCCGAGCTACAATCAAAGTGGTTGTATCATGCGAAGAGACACGCTGCTGGGCTACAATCAAAATATGCCAAAAAAAATAATTTAAATTTTCTCTCACTTCAAATTGTGTCTCGCTACCTCGACCCACAACTGCCAAGTCGTAAAAATTACTCCTATTTGTCTAATTTGCGACCAAAAATGTGTAAATCTTGATGTATAAACACTCATTACGTTCCCAATAACATTGGTTTAAACCTTACAGTCCTGAATTTACCATTGTCATCTTCATCCACTACAAGCCGCAAATTGCTGTCGCAATTCCCGACTTGTAGTGGATGAAGATGATTTGATGTGGCTTAAAAATTACAGAAAATTGTCATGTATTGGTAAAACAGTTTCATGGAAATATTAATTCTAAAACCCCTAGTTATAGGAAAATTAGGTCTGTTTTCTGGGATTTAAAATGATGCCTTAATGCATCGTGAGGGCCTAAAGGGTTAACCCTTACAACGCTGAAATAGTTTTGCATAAACCATGGAGACTAAACATGTTGTTCAATTTGAAATAATCTTAAATTTATTAGTTAGCTTTTTCCATTTCTTTTGAATACCTATACAAGTATTATGGCTCTATGGCCATTACATTTACATGGTGGACAGATGTACAGACGGACGCGCCTGGTGATGACTATTGTCATTACCAGGCGCGTCCGTCGGTGCATCTGTCCACCACTTTTAGTGCTATAACTTGTTTCGCATAAGTGGAATGCACAATAAACTTCACATACAGGTTAGTCATGACTAAAGCTTGACTAATATCAGATTTGACCTTTCTGTGACCCCTGTGACCTTGACTTTTTTCCGATCAACAAATTTTCTCGTTAACTTTATTCAATTACCATTTTTTTATGTATCTCCTCAAAATTTATACCATATAGGACTATCCATTTCAGGAGTAGCTCGGAAGAGTTCGAAATTGGGCAAGATTCGGAGAGAAACTAGGTCATACTCATACTATTTAGCAAAATGTGCGGTTTCAGGTACGGATATACAAAATACAGCCACGATGAATCATTTAGATTTTTAGAACACTCATTTCGTTCCCAATAACAGTGATTTGTAAACATGAAGACAGAGTTTTAACATCAATCCGCGTATTGAAAATGATATCAAAGCAAATAGTGGTCACTATCAAGAATTAGATATATATATTTTCTGTGTTACACAGGTTAAAGATGATGCAGGCTCAGCTTGCAGAGAAAGATGCGATGATTAAGGTGTTACAGCGCCATTCATCTCTGAGTCGTGCAGGCAGTGTGAGCAGCCTGTTTGGCTCGCCCATCCACTCTCCTCGCCCCTCCATCCTCTCCACAACGTCACGCACCTCGTCAACGAACTCACAAGGTCCGTCATCCGCCAATACATCCATGTCATTACCGTTATCATCACAGTCGGCGTCCGCAGCGAGCAGCAGGCAGAACAGTCAAATATCACAGCCAGCGTCCGGGACAAGCAGCAGGCAGAACAGTCAAATAGACACACCACTACAGCTCGGGCCCAGTATGCGACAGAAGAGCCAGGAAGAAGTGGCCGTGTGTACAAGCAGTAGCCAGTCATTCAGCAGAAAGCATTGTCATAGCAAATCAAGTGAGTAGATAATATATAACTCTTTATTTGCTTGTGATGTGTCATCTGACAGATTTAAAATAAAATTGATGCAAATTAAAATGAGGACTTTTGGGGCTTCACATTGATATCAGAGTCTAAGATGCTTTTTTCAGAATTTCACGATTTTCCATTTTCTAGCTCATTCGGCCATGGCGAGTTGGTGTATATCCGTTCACAATTTGAGAACATCGCTATTTTTTTGGGGGAGATTTTATTGTACACAACGTTCAACAGGTGGGGGTGTATATAGGGTGTGCTCCTGATGGCACCACCTGTCAGATTTCACGGCTGCCTTTAAGTTTTTAAGTGACACATTGCGCCAAATGCTATTTCTCCTAAACAATTTGCAGGATTTAACTAATATTCAATGCTCCTAGTCAATACAGTATGTACTTCAGGTGGCCCCACCTATCACGGTTATGGTTACAGGGCTGCCAGATATATTTTTCAAGCATGTTGTAGATCAATAGAAATATCACTAAGTTTGATAAAATAATTCCAGGTAGATGCTCTGTTAATCCAATAATTCAATATTGCAGATGTCTGTTTCTCATAAATATAAAAATTATCCTCATTTGAAGCTGGAAATTGCGCTAGCAATTCCAGCTTCAAATGAATGAAAAATAGAAACAATTAATTCAGCAGCAGAATTCTTGATTTAGATTGAGAAAATATAATGTAGAAAACCAAGAAATAGACTACGGTACTTTTATTAGCCCGCCTTTTAATTTTAATTAAAAAAGGTGGGCTATTGCAATTGAAGTTCGGCGGCGTCGGCGTTAACATTTACTTGTGGGCGCGATAACTTGAAAAGTTTTTCATGTTTCCTTCCCAAATTTGTTTTGCATGTTACTAATGACCACTTCTCGGACAAGTTCAATAATGGCTGAAAAAAAATTCAAAATGGCCGACTTATTGTGATTTTTCACCTTTTACGTCAATAATTTGACCTTGTGGGCGCGATAACTTGAAAAGTTTTTCACGTATCCTTTTCAAATTTGTTATGCATGTTACTAATGACCAGTTCTCGGACAAGTTCAATAATGGCCAAAAAAAAAAAAATGGCCGATTTATTGCGATTTTTCACATTTTACGTCAATAATTTGACCTTGTGGGCGCGATAACTTGAAAAGTTTTTCACATATCCTTTTCAAATTTGTTATGCATGTTACTAATGACCAGTTCTCGGACAAGTTCAATAATGGCCGAAAAAAAAAAGGAAATGGCCGATATATTGCGATTTTTCACATTTTACGTCAATAATTTGACCTTGTGGGCGCGATAAGTTGAAAAGTTTTTCACATATCCTCTTCAAATTGGTTATGCATGTTACTAATAAGTAGTTCTTGGACAAGTTCAATAATGGCCGAAAAAAAAAGGAAATGGCCGATTTATTGCGATTTTTCACATTTTACGTCAATAATTTGACCTTGTGGGCGCGATAAGTTGAAAAGTTTTTCACATATCCTCTTCAAATTGGTTATGCATGTTACTAATAAGTAGTTCTTGGACAAGTTCAATAATGGCCCAAAAAAAAAAAATGGTCGATTTATTGCGATTTTTCACATTTTACGTCAATAATTTGACCTTGTGGGCGCGAAAACTTGAAAAGTTTTTCACATATCCTCTTCAAATTGGTTATGCATATTACTAATGAGTAGTTCTTGGAGAAGTTCAATGATGGCCGAAAAAAAAAAAAAATGGCCGATTTATTGCGATTTTTCTCATTTTACGTCAATAATTTGACCCTGTGGGCGCGATAACTTGAAAAGTTTTTCAGATATTCTCTTCAAATTTGTTATGTATGCTACTTATAAGTAGTTCTTGGACAAGTTCAATAATGGTTGAAAAAAAAAAAAAATGGCCGATTTATTGTGATTTTTCTCATTTTACGTCAATAATTTGACCTTGTGGGCGCGATAACTTGAAAAGTTTTCCACATATCCTCTTCAAATTTGTTATGCATGTTACTAATAAGTAGTTCTTGGACATGTTCAATAATGGCTGAAAAAAAATTCATAATGGCCGATTTATTGCGATTTTTCTCATTTTACGTCAATAATTTGACCTTGTAGGCGCGATAACTTCACCATTTTCACAAGTATCCTCTTCAAGTTTGTTATGCATGTTACTAATAAGCAGTTCTTGGACAAGCTCAATAATGGCCGGTAAAAAAATCAAAATGGTCGACTTATTGCGATTTTTCACATTTATTTTACGTCCATAATTTGACCTTGTGGGCGCGATAACTTGAAAAGCGGCTGGTTTAGCATACCATTTATATCTTGGGTTGTTATTTACGTGATGACATTCGTCTTTACTTTCTTTATCATAATTCGGCGGCGGGCTATTATCGAGTGTGCTCTTGTTAAATATGCTCATGTGTTTCAACTGTATCATGATTACACCTGTTATTGTGTGTTATTATTCCAGGTAGCACTGCTGGTCAGGCTAGTACTTGTAGTGACGGAGCGGATACACAAGCTATCAGTCTAGATGTATGACTTGTAATCATTTATATGTGTTGTCTATTATTCCAGGTAGCACTGCCAGCGCTGGTCAGGCCAGTACTTGTAGTGACGGAGCAGGTATGGAAGCTAGCCGGGCTAGTCTAGATGTATGACTTGTAATCATTTATATGTGTTGTCTATTATTCCAGGTAGCACTGCCAGCGCTGGTCAGGCCAGTACTTGTAGTGACGGAGCAGGTATGGAAGCTAGCCGGGCTAGTCTAGATGTATGACTTGTAATCATTTATATGTGTTCTCTATTATTCCAGGTGGCACTGCCAGCGCTGGTCAGGCCAGTACTTGTAGTGACGGAGCAGTTATGGAAGCTAGCCGGGCTAGTCTAGATGTATGACTTGTAATCATTTATATGTGTTCTCTATTATTCAAGGTAGCACTGCCAGCGCTGGTCAGGCCAGTACTTGTAGTGACGGAGCAGGTATGGAGGCTAGCCGGGCTAGTCTTGATGTATGACTTGTAATCATTTATACGTGTTGTCTATTATTCAAGGTAGCACTGCCAGCGCTGGTCAGGCCAGCACTTGTAGTGACGGAGCACGTATGGAGGCTAGCCGGGCTAGTCTAGATGTATGACTTGTAATCATTTATACGTGTTGTCTATTATTCAAGGTAGCACTGGTCAGGCCAGCACTTGTAGTGACGGAGCAGGTATGGAGGCTAGCCGGGCTAGTCTAGAAGTATGACTTGTAATCATTTATATGTGTTCTCTATTATTCCAGGTAGCACTGCCAGCGCTGGTCAGGCCAGTACTTGTAGTGACGGAGCAGTTATGGAGGCTAGCCGGGCTAGTCTAGATATGAATGTCACCCCTCCTCTCCCAACAGACAAACTCAGCAAGCTGGCCTTGCAGGTAGAATATTTAACACATAAAAAAGACATTCTGATGATTTAATAGTTTATTTCTGATGCTCCTTGCTTAAGTAGCTGTTGAAGCTATTTATGTTACAAACATTTTTTAACCCTTTCGAACACAGGGATTCACATATGCATCATAGGCCATATTTTTAGTGAAGTGATTTTATAGAAAATGATAACTTTGACAGCTATATATACTATTTGCATTTTAGCCATTGAAGCGCCAAATTAAATAATTTGAATTTTCACCCACTTGAAACGCTGAAAATTATTTGTATTTGGTAAATTTGGGACCAAGCATCTGACATCTGACGTCTAAATGAGTTGAAAAATAAATATAATGGCTGACTACGACATTTATAATGATTTCAAAATAAAAAACCCTCTGGTCTCCATGGTTTGCACAAATAACTGCTAACAGAACAATTATTAAACGAGTGAATCATAAACGACTATAGTACGAGTGAATCATATACATGATATATGAATCATGTGGCATATTTTCAATGAAGTAATTTTCATAGGAAATAGTAACTTTTTCGAAATCCGGACCCTCTAAGCTTTCTGGTTCTAAGTTCAATTAATGAAAAGTAGTTGAGAATTGATGCAGAAATTAGTGAAAATAATGCACTAAATGTTAATATATTTAAAAATGGCATATTGTATTTTTGGTCAAATATCTTAAAATGGCACGTTGTTTTGTATTTTTGTTTCAGTCCACTTTGTTGGGAAAGGATGGGTCTGAGAAGCTGAAGAAATGTCTCTGGCAAGTTTGACTGTTGTCTCTTGATTTCTGACGACCGGACTTGTGATTTATTATTCATCAACAGACCTCATTTATTTCGTTGAAGCTGAACTGCCAAATTGTGTTTCTGACTACAGATACTCGTGATGGAAAAAATATTGTGGTGCCATTATTTACTAACTTCAGTTGACAATGAATAATTATAGAATTCAATTTTTTACCCACTTCAAGTTGTCTCGCTATCGCAACTCACAACTTCAAATGCGTAAAAATGTTACATTTCAACAAAACAATTTTAAAACGGCGTTAGATTAATAGTGATGAACATTTTAGGGCTAATACTCGATGCAGAAAAAATGATCAGATTTTTTTACGTTCAATGTTTAAGTGGTTATTTTGATCTTGTTGTTGATCCTCTCTGTTGTGAATCATCATCACTTCGAGTCACCAATTGTTCTGGAAATTAGGCTAATAAATTTCAGCGTCAACTGGATAAAATATATCCCTAGAACAATTCAGAACTCACAGTGTTAAAGAGCTAGAAGTAGCCGTGCTTGGCATTCTGTAGCAATGAGAGGGTTGATCACTATATCTATTTTAACTATTTATTATTTTTGAGGTAATTTGCGTTGTTGATGATGTGATGGATGACATGGTTCAAGGTGACCTTCAGATGGTCTGGTTCAAGGTGACCTTCAGATGGTCTGGTTCAAGGTGACCTTCAGATGGTCTGGTTCAAGGTGTCCTTCAGATGGTCTGGTTCAAGGTGACCCTCGGATGGTCTGGTTCAAGGTGTCCTTCAGATGGTTTGTCGTTGGTTGAAAATACACAGCTAATAACATGTGTTGACACAACGGTGCTGTTTTGCGACCGTGGACCGCCAGTAAAACAACATAAATTGACGTATCTTGCTAACTGGGTACATCAGTTTATCCTTGTCCTGCTAAGATTGTATCTGTCCCTCTGAGCATCAAAGGGTTTATCCACCACTTTGTAAAGTGAAAGATACACCCTTTCATATCCAAGGGGGTAATATATACAATTTAAAGCAAGTTTTAAAATATATGAAATTGAAAAATCTTTTGTGCTCGCTGCGCAGTTAGTTAATTTATTCACTTTAGGATATTTCTATTTTTCGTTAACACAAATATTCTTTGTCAATTTGAGCTGGAAATTGAATTAGCAATTTCAGCACAAATTAACACAAATCTGAGAACTTCGCAGGACAATGGTTTACTTGCATGTATCCAGCATTTGACGCATCATGACTGACACTGTAAAAAAACCCAAGTCTATTTTTATTTTGTGATGTTGTGGTGTGGTGGTCATTGCGCACAATTCTACTGGCTTTATAAAAGCAATCGTTAGATTTGTTGATTGGAATAATCTCACATTTTTATTCTTCAATTTTCATAGTGTGCTTGGGAAAATAGCACCTCTTGTGTGTTAAGTTGTTTCAATGCTAACTTTCATCACGATCAAGTGTTGAATTATTTGAAGATGTGGATGAAATTTTCTGTGAGACGAAACAAAACCCAGAAATGCAGCGTAAAAACTAGCTCAAAGCTGACTGAGATAATTCAACAATCCTAATTTGATGTTGAAGATACATTTTTGGTGACTTATATTCTTATTTAAATGCACCTCATTTTTTGCTAGTTGAATACATTTTTACAGCTGTTATTATAAGGTGAGACTTTACAGAATCTAACAGGTGAAATAAACTGTATTTATTTTCAGTGAGGGAAAGATTGCTTTGAGAAGCTCAGTTCCATGTTGGACAGTTGGAAACTGTTATTCCAATGTTCCTGCAGCTAATTATTAAAGCTGATTATTAATAATTGATTTTAATCATGGACTGACACATATTATGAAGTCACTTGAGCTGCAGTTGATCACTTGATATTTCAGAGAGGGTAAACATATCTGACTGACTAATGTAGCTTTTTGACCCATTGGGGATCAAAGTGTCACTCCTGCCACACCTGCGGCAGATATGACATTTTGAGTCCAATAGGGCTATGTGTATATTAAAGATAAAGACATTCAGTCAATGAATCAAAATGTAGATTGACGTACCTGAACAGTATTATAACCAGGATAAAGTCACACTTAGAACAATTTGTTACGTACGAGGTGGGTAAATTAACTACCGCTATGTATCAAGTGTTCTCATTGGACAATTAACTACCGCTATGTATCAAGTGTTCTCATTGGACAATTAACTACCACTATGTATCAAGTGTTCTCATTGGGCTTCACTTTAAGATCTGATCAGCATTTCTGAGGTTTGAAGTTGGCCCATCTTTGTGTTAGAGGGCTTGTTCTCAAACTGGTGGTTGACAGTCCTTGTGGAGAGAAATATTTCAAATGAAATTTTCATCACCGGAAGCCCCGAGTGGAGGATTCACGGTGTGTGTTTGATCTGAAATAATTTGCCTAAAATCAAAATATGATATTTGCTATGTTATTAGCATAATTTTAACGGTGATAAATTTGATTTATGAATGGGCGTCGTTTCATACATTGGAAGTTGTATATTGTTTTACAATTCACAACTTCAAGCTGATGAATAATATTGCATCTTCCTTGTTCTTGAAAAGAGACACTTATCTTGCAGATATCTCAGATTTATCAAATCCAAACTTTGTGTTTATCAGCTGATGTCCTGTATTTTTTTAAAACAATTTGATAAACTACATTTGGTATAAAAAGAAAGAACATTTGGTTTGGATTATTATTTTGCTCATGAGACGGCCATAAATTCACTAAATTATTTGACAACTGTTCAGTGTTCTTTCAAACTCGACTATTTGTTTGTATTTGTTAAATTTATTACTGGTAATCATGCATGTATTTGATGTAATGAAACCTGTTTAAAACAGTTGCTGCCATATAACATTTGTGCCTTTTTTGTTGTTTGCATTTTACTTATTTTAATATCAAAGTCCAGAGAAATGGAATGTTACTGATGTTGTGCTAGATGTTGTTCAGGCGTTTTGTGTTCTCTAGCCAGGTTTTGTATATTTTTATGTCAGTGTCTTTCCGTCATGAAACCTGACACTGCCGCGGGTAGTCCCTGCTCTGTAGATGTATTATATTATCTACTTGGATATGAAAGGGTGTATCTGCCACTTTACAAAGTGGCAAATACACCCTTTCATATCCAAGGAAGAAACTGTGTGTTTAATCTTAATAACTGACTACACAGTTTACACGTAATGGCACAAGTGAAATATTGTGTATGTGTATATGGTGAAAAAATGATACAGCATTGTTATTGCAATCAGTAAATTCATAGCCAAATTCTTGTGTATACTCTTTTAAAAGTGTCCTTTACCTCCTTATTTAAGGTGTGGAGCCAGTACAGTACAACACAATTACACTGCTCTCATTTTTGCCATTGACGTAATACCTAATATGTGATGCATCGCCCTGATATTATGTCATACTTGCTTATTGTTTCTCTGGAGTTTATCATTTGAGGTTTATCATTTGACTGGGCGGCCGTAGAGATCTGATGTTCTAAAGCTGCAAGGTGTATGATTTGACTGAGCGGTGTTACAGATCTGATGTTCTAAAACCAAAGATGAATGTTTAGAATAAATATTATCTAGTCAACAGATTGAAACATTATGACAACATTATTATTACAACACGTCAGACCACTGACAACTTTTGTTGGATTATCTTTAATCCAATCAGAATTATAACATGTATATCTATCTATAGCATTCATCAAAACTGTAGTACTGTGCACCATGAGTGTTCAAGGTTGAAATTGACTGACATGTGTAATATATATATATATAACTAAAATATATCTTACTTAATTTTTTTTAATTCAAGATCCTCACAGCCATGTATTTGTCTTTTTGTGAGCCAATTTATTGGATTTTATTTACGGAAATGACAAGACTTAATGTTGTTAACTGTACAATTATACAGGATATGCAGAGTTTTAAACTACAATGAACTTTCAAGATATGATTTCTACTTTGTGTCATGTTCATGATAATATCTCTGGTGCTCAGACATATTAGTCTTTCCTGCTGGAAACCAATGCTGATTTAATGTTGGTCCAGCTGCTACGATGTCGGTCCGACATTTAATCAACATTGGGCCCGTAGAACATGACTGAAATTGATCAAAAATATACTGTGGTATATATAATTTGAAGTAATTCAGTTTGTTTGGAAAATGTCATGTATCACTGTGCAATACAAGCCTGATGTCTTCCCGATGCCAACATATACTCGTTCTTTATACACATTTACAATACTTTGACTGGTGAACATGATTGTACCAGTACAGCTGGCTGTGTTATGTTTCCTACATGACTTGTATGTATGATCATTCCATTGTACAGCTGGTCATGTGTGTACAGTATCTCTGACGTTGTATCGCCTGTACACGTGTGTACACATTCACTAGTGATCAGCTAGTGAGGTACTCTAGATGTAGGTGATGTCATCCGGTCAGGTAGTATCGTATGCACAGATGGTGCCTTCTCACGCTGGGTCACGGTACAAATCACTCTCTCAGCTCAATGCTTTCATAATTCAAACTAGAATAGTAAACTTCTTCACGTTCAGTGTTTTGAGCTGAAAAAATGTATTTCATACAAATAATACTATTTACCTTTGGAGCCTTAGTTACAGAATTTAAATTTAATTTAAAAAAACTGATATATCACACCCACATATAGGTGCTACATTCATAATGAGTTAAATTTAAATATGCTGATAAGGCATTTTGTGATTGTTGTTTAACTCTTTAAGTGCTTCATTACTACTTAACATTTTCCGTTCATTTGAAGTTGGCATTGCTCACGCAATTGCCAACTTCAAATGAAAGGAAAATACCTCCTCACTTAAAAATTAAACCTGCTAAATTTCACAATGGGGGCTTTACTCAAGATTTATACATGCATATTTGTTCAATTTCTGTCAAATTTTAGTTGTGGAAAAACAGTATGAATGCGCTTAAAAGCGTCGCCCGCACTCAAAGGGTTAACTGTTCAAATGTTGTGGGGATTAAAATTTGAAAAAGACTGAATGAACTGCAGATTTGACTTATGAAAGTCAATTTACTAGACCTATGACTTAACAGTTATGTATTCTGCCGTGAAACATCGAAACATGGTATCTAACTCGACATCCTATATTTCCTATTTTTATAGAAGAGAATATTCTCAGATATAACTTCATTTTTAGATGTTACTGTTGACAAAATTTTGTATTTTGAACACAATTAACCTTGTAATTTGACAAAGCATTGTTTGTTGAGCCCAAACATAGATACTCTATTTTGATCCTTCATGGCGATATTGATAACAATAATACTGTATGCCTGGTGTATTGAATTGTTGCTGACTTTTCGCTGCCGTTCGTGTAGATAATGTTGTAATTATTGTGGGTAGGCGTTTTGCAGAAAATGTTGCAGCTGACTTATGGACCGCAGATTGTGTGGGTTGTCCCCCGGCTCGGCAGCTGCTTGTCCGCGCTGTCTGCGGGGCTGCAAATAAAAAAAATGTGTCATACAATAGTGTGGTAGTGAAGTTTCTGCTGTAAATGGGTCACTCTGTGGCAGTCTGGGTGAGCGGCAGAATTGTGGCGATGTCAGCCGGGGGGCGCCACCCTGTGTGTGGCCTTTGTGGACGGTGTGTTTATTAGCAGTGAGTGGGTGTCGCACTGAAAAGGTAAAAGGTAGTATCTGCTTATAGATACTGCCTTTTAGTTTTGCACGGCCGTATTAGTGGATCCAGTTGGGGTTTTTTTTCAAGCGAATTTTATACTAAATGAATTGACACCAAAATTGCTAAAATAGTGGTTGATGCTCAGTTTAAGTAGTTATTCAAATAATTCAATTATGGAGCTGATTATTCATAAATACTACTATTTTTCTACATTTGGAGCTGGTAAATGCATTCCAGCTTTAAATGAATGAAAAATAGCAACTGTAAATGAAGCAACAAGAGGCTGAGTTATAAATCAGAAATAGAAACGTTTTTCATCATTAAAGACTGTAAATTGTGTTAGCGATTCCAAGTTCAAGTGAATGAAAAATAGAAACAAACACTGTAGCAGAACAATAATATGTTTTTGTGCGAAATTATTTTTTAGATGGAAATTACTGCACAATCAGATCATAGTGACATTGTTAGTGGTCTAACCTACAACAATGCCGCCATTGATAATTGATTGGCATCTCGGATCTATTAGGTTGCGACATCCACCACTCTCCCGAGTGAACTAATTAGTATTACCACTCCCCACTTCCCCGTCTCTACCCACCGTGTGCCTTACTAGCTAGCTAGCTAGCGGTGTCCTGTGTACGCTAGTCCTTGACAATGCTTATGCAGTGTGGAAAACAAATTTAAAATTACAATACCCAATGAACACAAGATGTTGAACCAATGTTGGTTTAATATTGGGTCAGCGTCACAGATTGCGGACCATAATTAATCCATCATTTGCACAACGTCTGGTGCTAGGTAGCCAGGTATGTACAGGAACATCTGTCATTAGAACACCTGTATGTGTTTGGTCTAAATTCACTGTTATTGATGTTATTACAATGCATAATAAATGTTACAAGGGACGACTTAGAGACTGCCATGTCACTTACTATAAATGTGCTTACATGTTGTGTGCTTCAGCATCAACAATCAATTATTGTCACTTTTACAATCGGTCACACCTTCAAATTGCCAGTTACTAAAATAATAATACCTGCTAGACTTTGTTATGCACTACGAAACATTTGCTTCAGGCAGAATTAAAAACAAAATAAATTGTAAATTCTTAATATTTGTGACATTTGCTATCAATTTTTTTTTCAAATATTCCCTGAATATTTTTTCAAGAAAGATCTGAATTGTATTATGAAATATATTTGTCTTGTTCTGAATCTCCTCTATTTTCTCTTCAGGAAAATATTTTTGAAATAAGTGAGTCTGATAGGACTTGAATTGACTGGGACACTTATTTTTATTTGCCATCATGTTTTAATTTGTTATTAAAATTGATGAATGAAAAATAGTTGTTGTTGTTTTTTGGGAGTGATGACTGGGGATTTCTTGTTTTTTTTTGTGGATATTGGTCATATTTGTTTAATTTGAGACCAAATATTTGCAAATCTTGATGTGAAATTAGAGCCATTTAGGAGATTATTTTGGCTAGTTTTGTTAGTTCTGTTAGTTCTGTTAGTTTGGTTAGTCCTGTTAGTTTGGTTAGTTTTTTGGTTAGTTAGTTTGGTTAGTTTTGTTAATTGTGTTACTTTTGTTAGTTTTATTACTTTTGTTAGTTTTGTTAGTTCTTTCAGTTCGGTTAGTTTAGTTACTTCTGTTAGTTTAGTTAGTTATGTTAGTTTGGTTAGTTCGGTTAATTCTGTTAGTTTTGTTAGTTTGGTTAGTTCTGTTAGTTCGGTTTGTATTGTTAGTTTAGTTAGTTCCGTTAGTTTAGTTAGTTATGTTAGTTATGTTAGTTTTGCTAGTTATGTTAGTTTAGTTAGTCTGGTTAATTCTGTTAGTTTTGTTAATTTTTTTAGTTTTGGTAATTTTTTTAGTTTTGTCAGTTTTGTTAGTTTTGTTAGTTATGTTAGTTTGGTTAGTTAGGTTATTTCTGTTAGTTTGGTTAGTTTGGTTGGTTTTGTTAGTTTAGTTGGTTTTGTTAGTTTTGTTAATTTGGTTAGTTTTGTTAATTTTGTTACTTTTGTTAGTTTGATTAGTCCTGTTAGTTCGGTTAGTTTTGTTTATTTAGTTAGTTTTGTTACTTTTGCTAGTTTTGTTAATTTGGTTTTGTTTGTTTTGTTAATTTGGTTAGTTTTATTACTTTTGTTAGTTTTGTTTTGTTAGTTCGGTTAGTTTGGTTAGTTCGGTTAGTTTAGTTAGTACTGTTAGTTTAGTTAGTTATGTTAGTTTTGTTAGTTATGTTAGTTTGGTTAGTTCGGTTATTTCTGTTAGTTTGGTTAGTTCTGTCAGTTCGGTTAGTTCTGTTATTTTTGTTAGTTTTATTAGTTCGTTTAGTTTTTTTTAGTTTTATTAGTTTGGTTAGTTCTGTTAGTTTGGTTAGTTCTGTCAGTTCGGTCAGTTCTGTTAGTTCGGTCAGTTCTGTTAGTTTTGTTAGTTTGTTTAGTTTGCTCTACTGTTGCATTTGTCTGGGCTTAATGTATTTTAGTGTCTATTTATTACACGACAATGACGTTAAATTGTTGAGCTGAGAACATATCCAACGTCATGTGTCTGTTAAAAAGAACTTTCTTCATTGCACTACGAGTCCCAATTTTGAGATTTATATGCTCAGATAAACACAGTTAAATATCTGTTTTTCTGTTAAACCATGTCAGTTTTTAGAGATGAGGCGTTGCCCAGTAAACAACATACAGGTCAACCCAGTGAACTACATGTATATACAGTTCACTGGGTCAACAAGTCCTCCTCTGTCCATGACGTCACGCGTGACCCGGCTGCGCGACATTAGCTGTATGCACGGCACGTGCATTGGGCCTTAACGCAGTGACAGCGCCCAGCAAACACAAGGCATTCAACCAATGCTGTTTGATGTTGGCCAGCGTCGCCGTCATTGGCCCAGCATTGAAACAGTACTGTATTGGGTGAATGCCTCGTGTTTGCTGGGTGGACTGCTCTCATATTTCTAGATTTGTAGAAATACGATGCAGTCTTCCCACCTGCCCAGAAAACACAAGGTAGAACATCATCATGTATCTGTATCCCGGGATCTGTATAGATCTATGCAGATACAGTCATGTTATAATTATGTCTTTATAATATTCTGCCTCCATTTTCTGTGAAAAGTGGGACAAGTAGTTCATGGGGGATATCCTTTTTTGCTAGGGCCAAGCAAACACTTACACAAGACATTCAACCAATGCTGTTTCAATGTTAGGCCGGCGTC
Source organism: Flabesymbios commensalis (assembly GCA_964017125.1). Classification (NCBI taxonomy): domain Eukaryota; kingdom Metazoa; phylum Annelida; class Polychaeta; order Terebellida; family Flabelligeridae; genus Flabesymbios; species Flabesymbios commensalis. Next base: position 70,783,347 of record OZ024916.1, read on the forward strand.
GCCGTCGTTGGCCCATCATTGAGAAACTAACAGCTCCAACAATTTACATCGTGTTTGTTGGGTACATAGCCAGCGGCTCCGGTTATCCTGGAGGTGTGGGTGACAAAATTTGGCTGCATTAGGGGAAGGGAAATTCTGATCGATATAATTATAAATAGTATAAATTGTATTAGAGGTAGGCCTAATCTTTGTATATTAAATACATGTAGGCCTACACGTGTGTTTGCATTTTATATTGTTTGTTAATTAAATGTTAGTCTATATAATCTCATTCTGAAATATTATTAAATTGGAGACAGAGTCTCCCAAGTTTTTAGTCTGACTTTCAGAGAAAACGTCTGTCGTTAACTTCCGTTTAACATCTGTTCTGCCTGTGCAAAGTCAAAAGGCATTATCGGCTCCCTGGTAAACTAGGCATTTACTGCTTTTTAACTGGCTCTTCCTGCCATAGCGCTGCCAAAAGGCCGTATTTGATCACTTGTAAAGCAAGTATATACTTCCTTTACGCTGATGTCACTGCCTCCTTCTTGTTTGTAACAGCACTTTCAATAGACAGTATGTGCACACTTGCGAAATAAGCAGATACTTGGTTTTGCTGTGAGCAGAAGCGTTCTAAACCATGTGGGTTCTGGGCAGTCACCATGATCCAATGTTGGGTGAATGTTGTGCCATCATTTATGACACTGTTCCAACATTGGGACAACATTGTGTCAGTGTATCGAGTTGCCGGTGACTTTGCAAAAACGAGACGTTCAGCCAATGCTGTTTTAACTGCTGAGCCACTGCCGTAGACAATGTGCCAGCATTAAGCTAGCATTGGATAAACGTTTATCCGTTAAGGCCTATATATTGGTGGACCAATGCTGGGATAATGCTGGCCCAGTGTTGTAGACGGCGGGCCACCATTAGGCTAACATTGTGTCAGCGTCTGGCGTTTGCTGATTGGCTGTGACCAAACCCAGGTAACTCGAGGCATTGACCCAATGTTGTTTTTATGTCATGCCGACGTCGAAGATGTTGGGCCAATAGAAGAACAACATTGGGTCAATGCTTTGTTTTTGTTGTGATAAATGTTCTCGCGGGTGTCACTCTGTCGCGGGGGGGGGGGGTGCTAGCCCTCCCCCCCCCTCTCCCACCTCTCTCTCTGCTGCAGTCACCTGTGTTATCTTACGCAATATAGCAATTAGGCCTTGGCTAAGATATTTATATCCAAAATTATCAAGCTTCGTATTATTATGAATGGATTTTTGGACTTGGCCATTGAAGGCAATGAAAAGTGATATAATTTATACACTTCTGGCCTGAAATATGACCGAATAGCAACTTTTATTGCAATGCCCGTTCATGTAGTTAAGTTGACCCTTTCAGTACGACCATCTGTCATGAAAGGGACAAAGTATTGTGAAATATACATTTTTTTAAATATAATTGTCATTAATTTAACGTTCCTGGGCTATATCATCATATTATAGTTTTACAACCAGGCATTTTGGGTGAATGCATGACTATTTCGTGTCCTAATGAGCTCTGGCCGACACCATCTTAGCTACACAGCTTAGCTACTCAGCTTAGCTACTTAATTACATATAAAGAATACGCAGTGCCTGACTTATAATAAGTAGCCTACTTGCGGGATTCCCACAAAAAAAATAAAACTGGCCCGACATTATTTTATCTGTGAATGTTTTTGACGCAACAAGTCAATTTTAGTGGGCCATAATATTTTTCAAGACAAGTTCTAGGCCCCGGCTAAATAATAACAGATCGCCTGCTGAATTACCCATATGAAAAATATATAATATATTTTCTGTGGAATTAACTGCTAAGTCATTACCAGTGAATCTTTTTAAATTTCAGTTCCCAATGTAAGACGCCTATTTTTACAAGCAGGAAAAATGTTATTTATATGGCGTATTTACTGTTGGTGGTGCCGCCAATAAATGCCCATTACGGCCCACACTGTCAAATTTTGAGCTGCGTATCGCTGCATTAGTTTCAAGATTTAATTTATTATTCAGCGTTATTAGAACAGAGTCGAGGTTCGCCATCCCATGATCCAAAACATATAGGCATATTGCTTACCAACGAGCTACTAAAACCATATAGTTGAAATGTTGCTGATTCCAACGAAATATTGGACTGTCACCTGATAAATCGATGGAATGTCAGATTTACTACCATTGCCAATATCTCGCCAAAACTTCGCCACACCTGTTATATCCGATTTATCAATGTATTTTCAAAGGTTAACCTCTACCTTGAACTTGGCGTAGATATCTATATAGACTTGGACTATGTGCCATTAAAATGAACAGCAAAAAAATAACAATAAATGTACAAATATATGACAAATATAAATAGGCCTACAAGTTTATTTTGTACAGCAAATATCATAATATAATATATATAACAAATATGACTAATATATTAACCCTAAACCGCTGAATTAAATAATTTAAATTTTCACACACTTAGAGTTGTGTCTCACTACCTTGACCCACAACTTTAAGTGAGAGAAAACTACTCGTATTTGTTTAATTTGTAATTTAGGACTAAACAATTTAGAAATATTGATGTTTAAATGGCTATTAAACGGATTAAAGCGCCGTCGCGCTTAGCGGTTAAGGGGTTAGTAAATTAGGTGGAGGCCTAGCGACAACAACTCAGGAAGGTGATGACACTGCCCCAAGAAGAGATCCGACAGGACCCCAGGAAGACAATGAGTAGCACTAAAGCTATGTGATCGACTCCAATAACACTCATAAAGGGTGTTGGCACAACACGTGACATTACCTCACGTGCGTGAGTAATGACGGAAGTCGATAGGGTCTACTTGCAAACGCTGAATGTTAAACCATTTCAGCGCTAAAATGTGTGTTTGAATAAAGTAAATAGAGAGTCAGTGATTAACCGTTATAGCACGAATCGTCACTACACCATGCAATTGTGGATAACACGATGCAACCATGGATCCCCCAATTTTTTTTGCCATTTTTCCAGAAAAATCGTGTTATAAATATTTCAACAACAGATTGAGCATGACATTTTCAGCTAACTTTTGTTTAGCTCTACGAGTACAAAAGGTATGAAGTATATCATGTGTAGAACAGACCGTCAGGAGCCCAAGAAGGCAATTTTAGGTGCCTCAGCATGTACCAATTAATGATATAGCCCCTCAATTAGGGCCCAAATTAGTGATTTATTTTTTATTTATTTATTTGGCTTGATGCATACAATACATATCACTTACAAAATAATATGACATATATACTGTAAAAATATATGCAAGGGATGTCACTACAGGTGACCAGCACCCAATGCGTCTGACATCCATACAAATAGATACATCTATGTTTAAAAAGTATATTATATAAACTAGTATAAACATGAAAAAATATGGCAATAAACATATGTATATAAGAGTGTAATATACACAACTACTGTACTTTAAAAAGTATGCTAGATAAAAGTAACGTAAAGGTATGATAATAAACGTATGTAAAGAAGTATGCAATAGATTAAATTAAGATAATAAAAGTAAATTGAATACAAACGTACGTCAGTGATAATTAAAGTTAAAATCATAAACATAAATTAAAATCACGCACACGCCTGACAACGGCAAGTGTTTGTCCATGAACAGACATTATTGCACAGAAAAGTGTCCTAGAACTTCTTTAAATAAAAAAACTTCTAGCTCAATAACAAAGATGCTAAATGACTGATCCACTCGCAATGTTGGTGGTAACTGGTTTCATAATGTAACAATTCTATTAGTGTAAAATCCCTTATAAGTCTCTGTTCTCAGCTGCTGAGGTTGCAAAAGCCGACCTTTACGGCTTGAGCGAAGACGTGGGTTTGGTGTATAAGTTTAGACTAGTTGAGAAATATTATTTGAAAAATTGGTCTTATACATGGACTTGTAAAGCAATTTATTATCTGCCATTTCTCTTCGAAACGAAAGTGGTAGAAGGTTCATAATTTCACAGCGTTCTTTGTAATTTAATAAAGAATAATGCATATCATACCGTGTAAAATTTCTCTGAATTCGCTCAACCGATTCAATGTGAGATTTATAAAAAGGTGACCAGAGCGGAGAAAAGTATTCAGTAATGGGTCTTATTAAAGCTTTATACAGATTTAAAGTTACTGATGCAGGTGCCCTGTAACCTACTGCTCTCCTAATCATGCCATTTACTTTATTACATTTATTAATAATACTATGGATGTGTACATTATGTGTTAAGAAACAGTCAACAGTAACACACAGGACACAAAAAGAAGAAACATTTTCTAATGGTTCACCATTTATCGCATAGTCAAACTTTATAGAATTATGATTCCTAGGAAATGAAATAACCTTACATTTTGACGAATTAAAATTGAGCTTCCAGTAATTGGATCACCGATAAAGTTCGTCTAAGTCCTTCTGTAGAGATATACAGTCGTCAATGTTGACAATTCGTCGAAAACATTTAGCATCATCTGCAAACATGGCTAATATTGAGTTTTTTGCACTATCAGGCATATCATTAATAAAAAGTAAGAATAAGAGGGGACCCAAAATGGATCCCTGTGGCACACCAGATGTCACAGGGACCCATTCAGATGTACATCCATTTAATACAACACGTTGGCTTCGATTGTGTAAATATTCGCGTAACCAATTAAATAATTTCCCACTAAAACCTATCTTTTCCAATTTATGTAACAGTATGGTGTGATTGACAGAATCAAAAGCCTTAGAAAATCCAAAAATATCATGTCCATTTGTTTGCCACCATCCAAACATTTACCAACATTACCAACATTAATTAACATACCGAGTACACGCACAAAGACAATGGCAAGACAAGGTGGTTGGTGGTAGAGCCCGAATTCATCGTTCTTAAGTGTTAAATCCTGTACTTAATGAGCTTAAGAATGTGTTTTATTGGTGCTAATTACATATTTAATTAGCATAATCAAAATATGGCAGAATAAACAATACTTAAATGCCAAAGCCTGTACAAAACCTACTTAAGAACCCTTTAATGATTGGGTTAAAATAGTAGTTTGTTCAATTACTGCAAAATTAATGGTAAATTAGGTCACTGTAATGTGTTTAAAACGGTGCAAACCGTTGCTGAAATTAATTATGTGTCATGATGTGAGGTTGTGGTGAACGGTGACACCCTTTTAGTCAGAAGGCCCGCTAGTCAGAAGGCCCTTTAGTCAAAAGGCTCGTTGGTCAGAAGACCCATTAGTCAGAAGGCCCGTTAGTCAGAAGGCCCGTTAGTCAGAAGGCCCGATAGTCAGAAAATCAGTTAGGCTTTTTGGTCAGAAGGCCCTTCAGTCAGAATTTGTTCATTGGGCATTGAACAATTCTAGGGGACGCTGCATTTGATATCTGGGCATGTGGAGAGGGGGGGGGGGGGCTATATTATTTCGATTGAAACGTTTGTTGTCCAGCTATTGATAAAGCAATATTGAGAGTTGTGCATTTGTGAAAAAATTATACGCAAACAAATTGCACACCTGAGAGTAAAATCCATATAGATCAAATGTTGCGTCTCTGGGACATTAGTATATACGCTCGACTATTAGTTGGTAATAAGTCGATATGATCTGAATATGATCTTGAAAAAAATCACGATGGTTCGTAGGTCGTAGAAATAAGTCAAATAATAAATTATCGTCACTTGAACTGTCTGTCTCGTCACTTGATGATATAACATTGTCATCCCCTAATAACTAAAACATCTGTATTATATGCACGAATGACATCATTATAGTCCTACATTGTCAATTGCTTCTGTGCTACATAAGTGAGTTTTAACGACACATATGAAATATATATATATATATATTTAAACCAATATAGTACATCATCAATGTCATAAAAATTAATAATTGGAACCGTTTTGCTAATCAGCTTATAGATACCAGCAAGAATACATAGAACATCATCTTGATATCACTAATCAGGTAATGTGTTTGTATATATTTAACAACAATACCAAAGGGCTGGGGCCATATGGTGCCTGCTTGGAAAGTCAGAGATCGCAGATTCGCCTCCTGCTTTGGCATTCCAAGTTTCAAAGAACAAAATGTTTCCTCCCTGCTCAATCGTAAGGATTGCATATTGTGGGCAGCCTACATGACCGAGAGATAACGTGCTTGGCCGCAGACCAACAGGGCTCAATTTCGAATCATGTGTCTGGAGGGCAGTGTCACCTCATTCATATCACCATCCTCAGGAGGTTCTTCTGGCCCAGTTTAGCTTATATGTGAACAAATGTGGCGTAAAACACCATTCATTTCATTTCATTACATTTGATAAAGGCAACTAAGACCTGACTCGACGTTTGCCTGATACAATACAGTAACATTGCAGGTAAGATCGTGTGAGTTGAGAAAGCCTTCATGGGTCTTTATACTTGGGTCGATCTACCAAGATATCTTACGTAATTTGCATTACGTAAGAGGGTGTAGTAAAAGTGCATTACGGTTACATGTGATAATGATCATATGGATTATTTAGGGCTGCTGTAGATTTCACGGCTGAGTAAGAAACATTAAAAGTTGATATTTTACAACTCCGTGACAATTTTGTTAGGCCTATTTAAGGCAGAAGAATTGAAATTGAAGAATAAAGACTTCGTGAAAATTCCTGGCTAACTGGGGCCTATTAAAAGACCCAGAATAAATAATAATTGCACATCTACTCTTGTATGTACATAATTTTCACATTGTAGTCCTGTAAAAATGATTTTTTGTCAAGCATTTTTCATTATGTGCAGTGGGCCTACTTCAGAATGTGTGTAAAATCAGCAAAATGTATGATAGGAATTGAGCATATAATATAAATTCCAATGATGGATGAGATATAAATATATACTACCGGCCTATAGGCCTACATATTTTATTTTCATGGTAATGCAATTTAGAGCATGGATATACATTCTCTGACACACCTGTAGCTGATATTTTGCAATGCTGTTGACAAGTTTCAAGGCCCCTGGGCCTCTTGTTTCACCTACTTATATATTTTGATAATATGATCTTCGGATCAGATTGTAATATAGTAGACCTCGATTAAAAAACGGAGAAATGAAAATTTGACCAGGCCTAAAATAATTATAGGAATATGCAGGCTTATCGGTACAATTGGCCTGCTGTTGTCATAATTGATCTACAAACACACAATATATAATACCTGTATTGTATGATAAAGTTATAATAATTGCAAAAATTTTGAAGGGACTTCAGGTAGACTTTCGACTTCAGATTTTCAACTTGAAATTTTGGGCGTTAAGACTCTGGGCTTCGGTTTCAGACTTAGACAACTGACAGACTTCAGACTTTGGTTTCAGACTCGGATTGTGGACTCTGGACATACTTTGGACTTCAGACTTTGTATTTTGGACTCCAGGTTTTGAACAGACATACGTAGTATTCAGACTTTGGACATAATTCAGACAGTTTTCGGACAGACGTCGGACATCAAACTTTAGATTTCGTCAGACTTTGTACATCAGACTTCCGATTGTGGACTTTAGACATCAGTTTTCAGACTTTGGATTGTGGACTTCGGACATACTTCAGATGTCGGATTGTAGCCTTCATTGTCAGACATCGTACAGACGTCAAACATCGGACTCAAAGACTCGGACAAATTATTTGTCACACAACAAAAACAAACATACATATGTAACCAAATAAGCTCAAGAAATACATTATATTATGTTATGAGGATCAGGAGAACTGCTGATCAATGGGGATCGCCATTATGCAGACCACTTCAGACAGACTTCGGACAGTTTTCAGAGTTATGACAGACTTCAGACAAACTTCGGACAGACTTCAGACGACAGACTCCTAGTTGAAACTTTGGACCTCGGCCAGACTTCGAACATCAGACTTCAGATTTTGGACTTCTGACTTTGAATTTCACACTTCAGATTTAAGACTTCGGTCAGACTTCGAAATTCAGACATCAAAATTCGAACTTCAAACTTTGAACTTTAGACTTAAGAGTTCAGATTTTAGACTTTTGATATAGGGCCTACTTCGGACAGACCTCGTCCTTCGGATTTTGAATTTCGGTCTTTGAATTTCGGACTTTGGACAATATAGGCTACCCCGGTACTCCAGATTTCTTCGGACTTAAAGAGTTCAGACTTTGGAATTCAGACTTTAAAGTGCAGAGTTCAGAAACCCCCACTGGGTTTTAATACTTTAAACAGTTAAATAATTAAACACCATTCTATGACTTGGTCTTTTGATAAAAAACAGCAAAACAGCTAAGCAGCTTTAATAACTATTGTGAGACAGCTCCATTTTAGCTGTCCGTAGAACAATAACCCTGAAGGTCGACGCAAGCTCTACTTCAGTGCCGTCAGGCTCTAGTTTTCAGTTATGTTAGTTTTGTTAGTTTTTTTAGTTTTGCTAGTGTCGTTAGTTTTGTTAGTTTTGTTAGTTCCGTTCGTTTTGATAGTTCTGTTAGTTTTGTTAGTTTTGTTAGTTCTGTTAATTCCGCTAGTTTCGTTAGATATGTTAGTTCTGTTAATTATGTTAGTTTTGTTAGTTCCGTTAGTTTTGTTAGCTTTGTTAGTTCCGTTAGTTATGTTAGTTTTGTTAGTTTTGTTATTTGGCTAGTTGGTTGGTTGTATTGGTGGTCAGGATGAGGGGAAGGGTTCAACGCTAGGGTCGGGTAAGGGTTCCAGTACGTGGTTCCCCTGGAAACCCGGTATCGACCTGTCAATCGTACTCTCATCATACCCTCAAGGGCCCGACTTTAGTCATCACTTCAAGGGCATGCCTTTCCATGTTTCCAACCTATTGCACTGACCGAGGAGAAGTATAGCCTGATTTCTAAAAAGGAAAACAATCATACTAATTTGATATAAATTATACCTCATCTAATGCATTTATTAATGTAGTCAGATCCTGACTTAACAAAAAATAAAAAAAGTGTGAAAGTGTAAATAATAACACTTTTCTCATTTTCAGATGCTTCTAGAGGGGTGCTAAATTAGTGGCATTTTAATGCCACAGTAAAATTAAATAACTATAATTTAATCATTATCTCGGATACTATTGAATTCTAGGGATTTCAAGATTTTTATTTTGCAAATTAGATAGCTCTGAACAATTCTCTGGGCTCTATCATTCAGACTAAATTAAATCTCCCTTTTCTAAGAACCTTTTGCAAGTTAGGGTGACCTGAAAATTAAAATGGCTCCGTATGGGTTTTCTGGCCACTTTTTGGCATGTGCTAAAAAGGTTGAGGCGATGCTCAAGTATCAACACCACATTAGAAATTGGCGAAAGCAAGGTGGTTTACCTAAAAAATTGCAGAAAAAAGAGGAGACTCTCCGCTACGAATTAATGTGGCCTCGCCCAAGCAAAATTTTGAGAGGGGAGCTGGCAAAAGCGGCTGAAATTTGGGCAACCGCTATTAAGACAATCAGACTTGGGCATCTGAACCATGAGTTCGATAGTTTGGCAGCAGAAGTAGCACAGCTGCAGCGCCACCTAACCAGTGAGGAATTTTATAAGTGCGAGTCTCTGGCTACACATTGGTCTAAATCAAGGATGTGGGGGGAAATTGAGGGAGGAACAATTCAGTATGTCTTGGGTTTTTGCAACGAGGTTTTGAGGGGGAATAACAGTGTCGCATTTCCGATTGCATCGAATAGCGAGCAATCGGGTTCACCGCGACCTCCTGTTACTGTCAAAATTCTAATAAGGTGGCTCCCCCTGTAGCCAAGTCACAGGGCGCAGGAAGTGATGGAAGGGAGGGGACGACTAATAAGGTTCGTCGACCCGGTCGTCCCCCTAGCCCGCTGGTTTCTGATCCTGCGCCCATAGTGACCTCAAATCCTTTTTCGGCCTTAGCAGGCTTAGCCTGCGAGGATGAGAAGGCTGCGACTAACGTCGTGACTTCGTTCAACAGGAAGACGCGTGTGGGCAAGGGGAAAAGAGGGGCCTCCAGGAGCCCGTCCCCTTCTGTTAGGAAAACTCCTAGGAGATTAAAGGAGGCAGAGGCCCCTGCGATTGCTATAGCTGATCTTGTTGCAGAGCCGGAAGTAGGGCGGTCGGAGACGGAGGAAGCTTCAGTTCAACTGGCTCTCCCGACCGGGGAGAGGGGAAGAATCTCTTCCGGTGGTTTCGGTCTCAAAGGTGCACGAGTAGATTCGTCTACCGCCGAGACGGAGGGATCGCCCCCTACTCGCCGTTTTCCTGTGACCCTGGGAGACAAGCCGATGGAGGATACGGGGGTAGGATTATCTTTCACATATGAGGTACCCCGAGCAGTCCAGGATTTATTATCCACTGATCGGGAGAATACTAAAGGTAATGAATCCCCACTTGAAACATTCCACACCCCACGCACACAACCCATTGTGCCTGTAGTCTTGACCAAGAGGAAACGAACAGTGGGTGATAGTAATGACCGCTCCATTAGGAGGAAGCTAATCGTTAGAGACAAGTCAGGAGAGGAAACGGGTTTGGAAGGATCTTCAAAGTAACATACGAACTAGCATACGAACTAACATATTAACTAATAACTAACATTCTAGCAAACTTACATATTAACTAATGTACTAACTAACGTAGTAACTAACATACTAACTAACATACTAACTAACATACTAGCTAACATACTAGCTAACGTACTAACTAACGTACTAACTAACGAACTAACTACCACATTAACTAATAACTAACATACTAACAAACTAACATACTAACTAAAGTACTAACTAACATACGAACTAACATGTTAATAAATAGCTAACATACTAACAGACTTCTGAACAGTGCTAGGGAGCCACGGGTTTACATCCAACCTGAAGAGCCTGGTTCCCGCCCCGTTGGTTAGTTAGCCCATAACTAACTAACTAACTAACTAAAATAACTAACCCCGCCAGATCCGTTGGGGCAGGTAGAATTCCTGCTGCTTAAATACCTTGAAAAGCTGAGGTTTACCTGCTGAGTCTACTGAGCATGAACCACGTTGCAGATGGGAGTTTCCATTAGCCTAATTGTAATGGTGTCTGAGAAGTGTCCTGTGAGTCAAGCCAAGGAGGTCCTCGTCCCTCGCCGATAGCTCAATGGTAGAGCACCTCCATACATACAGGGAAGGTCGGTGGTTCGAATCCACCTTGGCTTGGACATTTTTCAGACACCACAAAATTTGATTCTAACTGGAAAACTCGGCTGATAAAGTCAAAGTAGTGTAGAGGCATGAAATATGTCCTACAAAAAATGAAAAAAATCTGAAGTGAGCCTTAATGGACCGCGTTCACCTTGATTTGAAGCGAGCCTCAAAGGTTATTGGGGGGCTCTGGGTTAATTCACCTAGAGTTATATAAAGTCAAAAAATATGACATAAAAATTAGGGCACGTCAAGGGTTCGAACCCAGGACGGTCACCCCCCAAAAATTAGTGAGGATCCAAGTTGGTTGCTTAACTTGGTTGATTGTCAGAGTGGTTTGTGCTTGGTACACTCAGTAGGTACGACAATTGCATTCGGCCTTAAGGATTATGATGTGGTTTGCTTCACGAAAGAGTATCACCCTCAGTGGTACCTTCTGGACAGTGCTAGGGAGCCACGGGTTTACATTCAACCTGAAGACCCTGGTCCCCGCCCCGCTGGTTGTATCTAACTAACTAAAATACTAACTAAAGTACTAACTAGCATAAGAACTAACATGTTAATTAATAGCTAACATACTAAAAGACTAACATACTAAATAACGTACTAACTGACATACCAACCAAAGTACTAACTAACGACATTGGTACTTACTGACTGATACATAATAGTAAACAAAATGTTACGCCATTTAAGCCTATACTAAGATCGAGTTTTTCAGTTTGACACTGCCAGTTATTCAAAAATCCCCAATATAATCAGTATATTTATATATTTAAAAGTCTGCAGCATATATTTTTGGTGCAATTGCCCAAAATATGTGTTTCTAAGATGGTCGCCCCAAAACTTGTGAATTCTATATAAGCTGAACACAGTGTGGTGGCTGTTTTCTGGTTGTTTAGTCAAATGCATTGTTTAAGTGTGCGGGCGAGAGGTGGTGTAGTGCGATTTGATGCAAAAACATCCAAAATACGAAAAATGTGGCAAGTATTCATAATCTATTTATGCAGTCATATTTATCACTGTGAGTCATGTGGTAAATAATGACAACATGACGTAATGTTTGATGTAGGCCTGGTAGATCATATATATCCTTCATTTGGCTGATATTAGATAAACGTTTTGTTTCTTTTTTTCCGGGTGACGGCTCGTGACTTCTCTTACAACAGGCTTAAGGTCTAAATATCGTCGCTTCGGAGCTAAAGGATCCTATCTGCCACTCTGACGAGTGTCAGATAGGATCCTTTAGCTCCGAGGCGACGATATGATGACGACTAAAGGTGCTACGTGGATGGGTAAGACCTTAATGTCTGAATATGATGACGACTAAAGGTGCTATGTTGATGGGTAAGTCATTATTGTCTAAATATAATGATGACTAAATGTGGATGGGTATGTCTTTAATGTCTAAATATGATGACGACTACATGTGCTATGTGGATGGATAAGTCCTTAATCCAATGTATAAATATTACATGTAATATCTCACAAAAATTTGAGTCATCCATCCATATGATATGTAAAAATAATCTTTTTTTTTTAATTTCAGTCTACATTATTGTGCCTGAACAGTAGGATTGTATCTGACCCAGCAGGATTATACACACTGGAGGGGATTGTACCGCAGTGCTTATGTAGTTGTACATACTATTCAAGAAATGGCCATTCAAATATTAAATAAACTATGTATTTTTGTACTTCACAAGAACGTTCTTATTGGACGACATAATGATGCCATTTTGTCCATAATTACTTGGCTATATGCACAATAGACAGACGAGCTGTCAGCTCTTTGGTATCTTTCAAGCCTTTCCGTTTTGATGAGCAATGTGCTCCCGGTGTATGATTAGTTATGTTGCCTTTACATAGTGCTTCCATAGTTTACAATAAGAAGTTTACATTGCTGTATAATTGTCTGTTTTATTGAGAATATTAGCAATTGGAATAATTCGTCGAGTAGCACATTTTTATTGTTTGCCTTATGTCTAGTGATAATTACTTGTACAGCCTTTTACAATATAGGAGACTATGGAAACAATTATGTGCAAAAACTGCAAAATCATTAATTTTCTTGTGTATTACATATTGTAGCTCTCATACTTGAAGTTATCATGACCGTATTTATTATTAATTCAATCTGCTGAAATCTAGATAATAAGTCTGGATATCCTTAAATTATGTGATCCATAAACAATGCCACCATGACGAGACCTTTGCTGTGTGTCAAATGACGTTTACACAGATACAATATTAATATTACCAGAATAGAGACATGCATACAATGTATTCATTTCTGTCTTTGTTTTACATATTTCTTACTACATTAATTTCTTCAAAGTAAAACGTGATTTAGCTCAAACAAAAACACAAATGCCCTGATGATATTTATTGTGTATTGTATTTTTTTATTTTTGTCCCAATATCGAAATCTTATTATCGACACACCAAAGTCCGTTTAAATTATTTTCAAATGACATAATTACTCTTATCTGAATATAAATAGACTCATAACGCTATGTACAGATGTATCGTATTCGACAATAAATGCCAATAAATCGCCACACTGATAATGATAAGCTGGTTATGGATATATTCTCATTAGAACTTAGTCATATTCCAGAAGTATTTATCTAGCATTTTGAATAAACTATCAGGATATAAATGGTTTGTACCAATGACCTATTCCTCATGTGATGTTTGCTCTCTTGCATTTGCAGCTGAATAAAAAACTTTTGCTTAGATATGTTGTATTGTCTTTTGTGAATATGATTCTTGATTATTATGCTGAATAATGGCTTTTGCTTAAACATTGCAGCAGGTCTTTGCTATGTGATGAAGTATTATCTGCATTTATTTTGTTAGTGTTAACCATGGACTGAGATATTATATAGACCACCAACTAACTTAAGCAGTGTCACTTCCTTCTTGATGTCCGTCTGTCAGCATTTTTTTCGGAGCAGATATCGGAAACCTGTCTATGGATTTCTTCAATTTTGCACACTCACACACACCCATGGGTGGATTTATCTCATATTGTACACACATACCTTAGGGGGCGTAGATGTGCCTTTTAGGGTTTCTGAAATTTGACCTTCTTGAATGACCATAATTAACTTTAATATGCCTGATATCTGGTAAACCGTGCCAGATAGCTAGACCATTGCTATGAAACAAAATGTGCAGTTTCAGGTAGCGGTATGTTCTGATAAAATTCAACTCTATCAAATTAAATTTGGCCGACCCTCTGCCATAATTCGAGTGATATCTGTCAAACCATGTCAGATAGCTAGACCATTATTACAAAAACAAAATGTGCAATGTTATGTAGGGATATGCCCTGCAAAATTTCAACTCTATCAAATTCAAATTGGCCCACTAGCTGCTCTTGCTGCGAGGCACAACCAGGAGATTTTTATCTGACGTGACGGTTCATGAGGCTTCAACAATTTAGCCAAGTATGATGGTCCATGGCCATGAATGACACGGTATGCCAACAGCAATAGTTTATACTGGATGCGCTGCTTGATAGGAAGCCAGTGCAGGCTCACGAGTACTGGTGTAATGTGCTCTTGCTTCTTTGTCCTAGTAATGAGCCGAGCTGCCGCATTTTGAACACGCTGAAGCTTGGCTAACAAGTACTCTGAAATACCATACAGCAACGCATTCCCATTGTCTAGTCTTGATGTAATGAAAGCATGAGCCAATATCTCAATTGACTTGTTGTTCAGAAGGTGACGAATTTTGCCAATTGAAAAGATGTGAAAATAACATGACTGGCAAATCTTCTGGACCTGTTGTTCCATGTCCATGACACTGTTCATATAAAGACCGATGTTACGCACCACAGGAGAAGGAGTGACAATAGATGATCCTATTTTCAGGTGTGGTACTTGGAGTTTTGAGCGCATGCTGACAGACGAAATTACAAGTACATCTGTTCATCATTAAGCATTAGTTTATTGTCTTTCAACCACGTACGTATTTCAGCAATGCATGCTTCTATACGTTGAAATGTTCTTGTTGTGCTTTCGTCTGATAATGGACTAAACGACATGTACACTTGTGTGTCGTCAGCATACAAGTGTAGTTCAACACCGTGTCGACGTGCAATCTCACCGAGAGGAGCAGTATATGAAGTAAATAAGAAAGGGCCCAACACCGACCCTTGTGGGACACCAAATTGAAGCCGCATCTCATCCGAACTTTCTCCATTCAGTTGGATTACTTGACAACGATCAGTGAGATATGTCTCAAACCAGCTCAGAGCAGTTCCCGTAATTCCATAACGTTTGTGAAGTCGATTTAGCAGGATACTGTGATCTATAGTGTCGAATGCTGCGGAGAGATCCAGGAGCACCAACACCACTGCCTTCTTCTGATCGACGGCACACATGATGCCATTCGTAACTGAGATCAAAGCTGTCTCGGTGCTGTGGTGTGATCTATATGCAGACTGTTTCGGTTCATGTAGGCTATTTTCTAATAAATGTTTCTTGAAACGTGATGCCACAATATTTTCTGTAATTTTCGAAATAAATGAGAGATTTGAAACAGGTCGATAGTTTTCTAGAATATTTTTGTCTAAGGTGGATTTCTTGATCAGTGGGCGAACAATTGCTTTTTTGAATTCTGTTGGAAAAATCCCATTCTTCAATGACAGGTTGACAATGTCACAAATAATCGGGGCCACTGCCTCAATGTTCTCTTTGAGAAGATGTGTTGGTATGGGGTCAAGCTGGCATGACTTAGTGGCAGATTGCTTTATCAGCTTGACAACCTCGTCGACTGTAGCTGGAGTAAATGATGACAATTCAGGTGGCGGTGTGATCTTTTCATCATTAACAATCTGCGCATCCTGATTACTTTGGTCCAGCTTCAGTCTGATGGCTGCAATTTTGTCCACAAAATAGTTGCTAAACTTCTAAAGCATTTGTATGAGACTTGTGTAGTCGAGTAGCACTGAATCGCTTTTGGTGTGTGAAATAGAACCTATGGTTTGAAAAAACGCTTTGTTGTTACATGACTGTTCTTCAATTTTGCTGGCATGATAACTAGTTCTGGCACGTCTTGTCATCTTCTTCACCTGGCGGCGTTTGTACGACACGATCTCTTTGTGTACTGTGAGCCTGGTCTGACGATACTTGCGTTCACAGCTTCGCATGTCCTTTCTAGCTGCAATGATGTCCTCATTCATCCAAGGTGCCGCTGGTCTGATGGTGATCAACTTTCGTTTTAAAGGAGCATGATTGTTCAACAGGTCAGACAATGTGTTGTTATATTGTCTTACTAGGCCATCTAGCGAGATTTCGGGGTCATGATAAAGACCAAATTTTAATATGTCTGAGCTAAAACAGGAGTACCCGATACTTTTTATCTTGCGGTACACCCTCTCCTCCCTTGAGAAAGGTGGCTTACTGAGATCTATGTGACAGTGAACTGCGTAATGATCTTCAAAAAGCAAATGTGTGAGACGTTTTGAGTGATCATCATTGGAGTCGTCCATATGACAATTGAAATCGCCTACGATGATAACTTCTTCTTGAATGGTTTCACAATCATCTATCTGAAAAATCTTTAAAAAATTCTAAAACAGTTAATTTGTTTCTTTTATTCGGTGGGGGTCGATATATGGCTAGAAGCGTGATACTTTTGCCGTTAGATGTTAGTTTTACACTGAAGGCCTCACATGACGTGATGTTCTTATATGTGTTACATGACGTAGCCTTGATAGATGACTTGTGCACGAGGGCAATGCCACCCCCACGACCCGTTTCGCGATGCGAATTAATTAGAGAATAACCGTCAGGTGTCAGAGCCTTGGTCACAACAATGTCCTTATCCTTCCCTGTAAGCCAAGATTCCGTTAGGACCATTATGTCGATGTCATGTTATTGAATGTGATCGTATATTTCTGACGTTTTGTTGCATGCGCTGCGTGGATTTAGCACACAAAGAGACACTTTGGTTGTCATATGAAAGCCGGGATTTGCAGACAGTTGAACAGGTATCAGGTTTTTATTTGTAGCAGATATTATTTTGCCAGGTTCTGTTCGATCATAAATGATGTTTCTTGGCCTGAATCCGGTAATGACGGCAATCCCTCTTTGTCTTTTAACTCCACCTCGCCGACCACGTTTTGTTGATTTCCGTGCCGCGATCCCTAGATCACAAAGGGTTCTCCATACGTCTGCTTGTACGCCTTGAAAAGTCATATCTCGGCCAACAGCGATTAACGCCTGGCTGTTGTATGATCGTGTGATGTCTTGTGACATGGTCACAGTTGAATAGCCACAACAACCGTCAATACAGGACGCCAATCCACCAACAATGAGCAAAACTGCACAAAATATCGAAAATGAACATTGATTTCTAAATTTCATCCCCACAGATATGTAGCTCATATGTTCATTGAAACGAAGAATAAGTACTGTGATATACATGATAATCTGTGCTAGATAGGTAGACCACTACTGTAAAACAAAATGTGGCTAAAATTGCTATCATGCTGGCGGGGTAGAGGATTATGGTGGCCGACTGGCCTCTTGTTTCTTTTGGCATTGTTTTGACATATTTTCTTTTTGGTGGCCAATTTAAATGTTGTAGGCTAATTAGATTGATAATTTTAGATTCCAACATTTGTCCAATCACCAGCAGCTTGTTCACTAAAGTGACGTCACTCCATTCATAAAACTCGTAGACTAGTGACTTTCATTCATGAATAGGACCATTGGCCTTAATTTCGGGGGTCATTTCAAATTAACGAATACACTATAGAGCATCCCTTGTAAATTGGCAAAGCATCACTCAAATAAGTTGACATGAGACCACATAATATTTAAAACATGGCATCTGCATGGTATAAGTCGAGATGGACGCCAATATAAAATACTTCACAATTAAATATCATTATTTATGATTTAAATTTGACATTGTAGCTGTAGGCTCTATGTAACTATATCTAATTATAATTTTACGTGTTTTGAGGAGCGAATGTCCATCACTGATCGTATAGATAATGATACTGATACATTAAAGATTGTTGTATGAAGCATTAACCCTTTGAGTGCGGGCGACGCTTTTAAGCGCATTCATACTGTTTTTCCACAACTAAAATTTGACAGAAATTGAACAAATATGTATGTATAAATATTGAGTAAAGCCCCCACTGTGAAATTTAGCAGGTTTAATTTTTAAGTGAGGAGGTATTTTCCTTTCATTTGAAGTTGGCAATTGCGTGAGCAATGCCAACTTCAAATGAACGGGAAATGTTAAGTAGTAATGAAGCACTTAAAGAGTTAATTTACAAAGTCTGGTTTAGTATAAGGCAACAGTATGGGGATGAATGGTTGTCTATTAACAACACTAAATATTGAATATATGTGCTTATTGTTTATTATAAATCATTCACTTTTATTATCAAACGCACTCAACATATTTACAATTTGTATTGTGTATGTTACAATTTTCACAATCCATGATGCGGCGATCTGTACAGGTGTTTTGGATGGGAGTAATTTGTATTGTGCATGTTTACCATTTTCACGATACATTTCACGATAACCATTTGTCTGAAAAAAATACAAAACAGGAACTAACTTCAACAATTGTTTGTTAAATAACCTGGATATGTGTTAAACAGTGTGACCTTCCTTGATGAAATAAATTGCAATGTACATTATATCGAACGGCCCTTTATTATAAAATAAGCACCGTGTAAATTCATATTACTGTAATATACTTTTATTTCGCGTGGAATTATTTTTCGCGCAAGGACCGTTAGCGCGAAATCATATTCCAAGCGAAATACTGTTCACCACATCAGTGTTTCGTGAAATTTGGGAGTGGGTTTTAAAGGGTGTGACTGACGCTGTGCAGTCGACGTGGTTATGTGATCCATTGGTGCGATTGTAAGGCTAACTTGTGAAAGTTTAAGTCCCAGGACTTATATTTAAACGGCTGAATGACAACATTATGAAATTTATTTTTTTATGACAAAAAAATAACTTGATACCAATATATTTTATTTTCATTTTATTCTAAACCTGGTTGTACAAAGGCCTTGATAATACGTATGTTCTCTGTTTGATTTATTTGATGACTGCTATTAACCAGCAGACATGAATTGGTTTAATGATAGATGTATTGATGTCAACGTTGATCTTTTCTATATATGTCAAACTGAGGGGTGGTGACCCAGCAAACACGAGACGTTGATCCAGTGCTGGCGTGATACTGGGCCAGCGTTGAAGGCGGTGGGCCAGCATATCCCCAACACTGGATCCACGCGTTGTGTTCATCAGGGACAGATTCAATGTCCTTAGGGAGCTTTGGACGCGTTTCTTGGCATGTGTTTTTCTAAGTTTCTAAGTTAAGTGACAGTAGTTACTCCCAAATTTATGCAAATATCACACAAATATGTGCACAGATATAGCTATTTTAAATTCCCACGATCAAACAGATACGATGAGCTTTTTTTAAAACAAATTAAAGTCAAATATATATAGACATATTTCACTGAAACGACACATGTCAGCAGCAGCAGAATATTAATTAAATAATGACCTGTTGGATTGATAGGGTTAATGAGCAGTGCGTGTCACGTGCATTAGCCTCAATGGTCAGACACCCCCTCCAGTTAATTGGTGACCATACATTATGTTTACCGATGACGTTGCGTCATAGTGATTACTAGTCAGGAAGGGTGGTGACAGTCGTTACGGCGCAATAACAATTGCATGTCTCCAGATCAAAAAAAATCAACTTATTTTCAAATCAAATTATTTTCACGCGAAATTAAAAGACCGCGAAATGCTAAAAAAATCGGGTAGGGGCGAAAATTCATACTCGCAAAATTAAAGTATATTACACTATTGAAAAAGTTGCATTACAAAGCAACCGCTAAACCACAATCTAAATGCTAACATGCTCAAAATTTGAAATAATAGCAGGTGAAATAATTGTTTTAGTCGCCTGTTTCGTTGTAACTGTTTTGTCATGGATGGTCATATGTTATATTACCCATATCTTTTTCCTATACAATATCTCAAGCTTGTGGACATATTTTCTCCAAACTAAGATGGGCATATTCTAAGTTTGTACTAATTCTCTGCTGTGTGGAGCAGTATTTCCACTTAAAGCAACACAATTAGGTAGAAATCATCATTTTTATATTGGCTCATTGATTAGTCCATAATATGTCAAGACGTCCATAGACTAGAATTGCATAAGTTTTAAATTTTGTGCTGCGCATTTACCAGTTAAACACGAAATAAGGACGATATTTAATTTCGGATATGTATGTCCAAAATAAGAAATACATGAATAACTGATGGGGCTTTCAGCCGAAGCAACCCAACATTTAAACTTCCACAATTCTAGTCTATGGACATGTTCACATATAATGGACATCAAAAAGTGAAAATTCAATTTTGGATGATTTTTGTCCTGATTGTGTCGCTGTAATATCCCATTCATTCAGAATATCACATGCATTTATCACTTGCATTGATCACTTTTAAACAAGTCATCGTAGTTGATCAGCAATGTTTGTTAATTTACAAGCCACTGGATTTAGGTTTGGTCACAACTGACTTGAGTATGTGTCTGTCACTCGGGAATAGCTAATAGGTGCCAAAACACTGACACACTGTGAATACAACATGGGTATAATTGGTCCATCTCCCCTCTATTAAACATGTCTGATGCAGGTAATTAGGACATAATCAACAAACATAACTAGTCCATCTCCACGCCATTCAGTGAGTCAGATGAATGTAATCAGTACATAGGAGTGATTTAAACCTCTGCTGCTGTTATAAAATGATAAGTCACTAGATTCTGGCATATTTATCACTGGCTGAACTATGAATTCATCACATATTAACTAGTCATAAGCAAGAACATGAATACCAGATGGCAGTGTGTTGTGGGACCTCTACAGTTTGTGCAGTGTATATATTTTGCAGTGAGCTATATCTTTGAAAGCCATCCCAGCAAATACGAGACACTGATCAAGCTTTGTTTGATTACTTGTCTATCATGACGAGAATAACAAACACATAGACACCAGTGTACGACTTACAGTGCCTTTATATACAAAGACATTGATTGGTGTGAGTATTTATTATTGGCCTCCAAGCATTGTCTTTGTCAAGAAATGTGCTGATGAAAACCGTTTCTTATATAACCAGTACAGTTTTCGATTATTAAAGTCAAAGAAATGATCATTACCCAACACATTCGCATGTTTTTCGCATGTGAAACAACAGCAGTGATACATCAATATAGAAGGCAAATGATCTTATCAGCGATCGATTTACCTCACTCTCTCTCTCTCTCTCTCTCTCTCAACTCAAAGCTTGTTTTCTATAATACATGGGTCTATTGGCCTGACCCTTACGTTTGCTGAGTTTCTCGATTATACAGTGACAACATATATGCAGCGGACCTTAGTTATAGAATCAGCAGAATCTTGCCGTATTTCTTCCGGTTTACTGTGAATGTCAGAAGTAGACTGTGATGCCAGGTTTAATACCGCTGTCAGAAGTAGACTGTGATTTCAGCTGTGATGTCTAAGAAATAGACTATGGTGTCGGGTTTACTGTGCGGAATGCCAGGCGTACTGAGGATGACAGAAGTATTCTGTGATACCAGGTGTAAAACCGGTCTCACAAGTGGACTGTGATTTAAGTCTTGATGCAAGTCTGAGAAATAGACTGTGATGCCAGGTTTAATTTGGGTCTCAGAAATAGACTGTGTGCCAGGTTTAATGCGGGTCTCAGAAATAGACTGTGATGCCAGGTTTAATTTGGGTCTCAGAAATAGACTGTGATGCCAGGCTTGCTGCTGTTGGAGTTGGCTGCAGCTGCTGTGTCGTGGTGAGCTACACTAGAAGTGGATGACAGAGCATTCTGTAACATAATAGCATCACAGTTACTGAGAAAGTATATAAATGTAGACAGTATATTATATAGCAGAGGAAGATGGCATACATTTGAGAGGCAAAGTAATTCAGTCTACTAAATAAAAAATTCACTATTATAGATATTGCAAAAATATAAATATATGCATACAAATTGGGTAACTATTTTAAAGTGTTAAAATATTATAAAATATTGTAAAATATTGTTAAAACCCATTTGGATTTATTCTCAAAAGTACTACGAATAGTACATTAAAATATAAATTTATTTTTATTATAACATTAATATCATGATTATATGATTGAACGTCAACACAAAAGAAAATAGGGAAGAATGATTAGTGGGACTAGGTAATAATAATTAGTCGGGGAACTGGACGATGCATGGATAAGATTCAGATTGATTGTTTTTTCTTTGGTTTTGGTTCCACTGATTCCTGGTTGTTTCAGCTTCATTTTTATAGTTTCTCATTCCCATATTATTGATCAATATATATTTTATCTAAGAAAAACATATACATAATGGCGTTACCACGCACCTGAGAAAATAGTCATGTCAGATAAAGCAACAATGATTTTAAAATTAATAAATAATAGGTGTAATTGGATTCTTCTGGTGTTTTAGTGGTTGAGCAATTCAATTCTTTACTGACTACCCACTTTATTAGTGTTGAGAGTTTACTGTCTGTGATAGGACATTCATCTACCTCTAATAATACAACATAATTATGCCTGGGCTGTAGGTAAGGATCACATAGAGTGTGAGCTGTATAAGATCCACCACGTGTCGACGAGGGTCACCGTGGTAACACAGGTTATGTCGTGATGCTGCCTTATTTATTGACCCGGGCTGCGTCATTGACAGGAAAATGTATTTATAACCCGACTATACGATCGAAATCACAGCTTTTAATGATTGTTTGTCATGGTTTACAGGAAAGTAGTTTTACTGACAATTTTAGAACCAGGTAAGCACAATAGAACTTGAATTCCAATGTATTAAGTGAAATTTGTTATTTTGGTGGACCATTTTTGGAATTTACAAATGTTTTTCTACCACGTGAACCCAAGACACAGGATCTCAAAAATAAATTAATTCATTAGGGAAAATAGCTGAATATCAAGGGGCGACCCAGTTCACACCGTGATAGAAATATGACCTTGTGACATACGGTCAAACATACCTGTGAACTGTATACGGCCTTGTGACATACGAGGGTCAAACATACCTGTCAACTGTATATGACATTTTGACATACAAGGGTCAAACATACCTGTGAACTGTATATGACCTTGTGACATACGAGGGTCAAACATACCTGTGAACTGTATACGACCTTGTGACATACGAGGGTCAAACATACCTGTGAACTGTATACGACCTTTTGACATACAAGGGTCAAACATACCTGTGAACTGTATATGACCTTGTGACATACGAGGGTCAAACATACCTGTGAACTGTGTACGACCTTGTGACATACAAGGGTCAAACATACCTGTGAACTGTATATGACATTTTGACATACAAGGGTCAAACATACCTGTGAACTGTATATGACCTTGTGACATACGAGGGTCAAACATACCTGTGAACTGTATACGACCTTGTGACATACGAGGGTCAAACATACCTGTGAACTGTATATGACCTTGTGACATACGAGGGTCAAACATACCTGTGAACTGTATACGACCTTGTGACATACGAGGGTCAAACATACCTGTGAACTGTATACGACCTTTTGACATACAAGGGTCAAACATACCTGTGAACTGTATATGACCTTGTGACATACGAGGGTCAAACATACCTGTGAACTGTATATGACCTTGTGACATACGAGAGTCAAACATACCTGTGAACTGTATATGCTGACACGGGGATCATCCATGAAGGTAACGGAACTCGTCTTCCTGGGCTGATTGGCTCTGGATGAAGCTGATGATGACGTCATAACAAGGTTCTGTCTACTGTCACCCGGCCTGAAGGTACTAAACTCGTTGCTGTCAATGCTCTGTAGACTGTTTGAGGGTGATGTTTCTGGAGCACTTGAATCTATGTCTTTTTGAAGCAGATCTATTGCTCTGTCCAGTGGAGAGATCTGCTCTAATGGCTTAATAGCCGTCTCGTATCGCGTCTTCTGATGTGCACGCTGCTTTAATATGCTGACGTCACTGGTTGTGGGGGTATCTGTGTAGGATACATCAGTGGGTTGTCTACTGGGAGTCAGAGAAGGGTTACTGTACCCATAAAGAGAGTCCCCATCCAGGTGTGCTGGCATAAATGGATTCTCCTGTGTAGTTGTTTTGTCACCCTCTAAGGTGACGTCATTATAGAGTGTAAGATGACGAGCTGTGGACTCGTACCGCAATCCCTGAGCGTCTGCCGATAAGTACGGGTGATAATCATCATCAATCTGACCCGCTTTCCTCTCAAAGGAATCCCTGAAACAAAAAGTACGGGGGATAATCATCATCAATCTGACCCGCTTTCCTCTCAAACGAACCCCTGAAACAATAAGTACGGGTGATAATCATCATCAATCTGACCCGCTTTCCTCTCAAACGAGCCCTTGAAACAATAAGTACGGGTGATAATCATCATCAATCTGACCCGCTTTCCTCTCAAAGGAATCCCTGAAACAATAAGTACGGGTGATAATCATCATCAATCTGACACGCTTTCCTCTCAAAGGAATCCCTGAAACAATAAGTATGGGTGATAATCATCATCATGACCTGCTTTCCTCTCAAAGGAATCCCTGAAACAATAAGTACGGGTGATAATCATCATCAATCTGACCCGCTTTCCTCTCAAAGGAATCCTGAAACAATAAGTACGGGTGATAATCATCAGCAATCTGACCCGCTTTCCTCTCAAAGGAACCCCTGAAACAATAAGTATGGGTGATAATCATCAGCAATCTGACCCGCTTTCCTCTCAAAGGAACACCTGAAACAATAAGTACGGGTGATAATCATCATCATGACCCGCTTTCCTCTCAAAAGAATCCTTGAAACATCATGTACGGATCATCAGCTCACAAAAGAACCCCTGAAAAGCAACAAATTAACACCATATACCCATTTATCATTTTAAATAAGTATTCCCGAGCCTGAAATGAATAGCTATGTCCAGATGGCACATTATCATCACTTATAATTTCAACATCTGTGTCTACCCACTTGATGTGTATTTGTTTGATTTAGATATAAGTGTCATTTATTTTGAACCATGAACATTATTTCGGCTTTTATAATCTATTTAAATTGTTTTTAATAGCATGTAAAAAAACAGGATGCGAGTGAATCGTTTTGCATAAATCAATAAACATCGAACTATATATAGCTACATTTATATTTAGAATGACCATTGTATCAACATTTACAACATTCCACTTACACTTACTTGTGTCTGGATTATTTATTTGTATATTATTGAAAATGTACAGGACTCATATAATGTATAAAGCATGCTGAATATTGTATATCTATTTGGTATAAACATATTTAATGGGATTTCCAGACAGAAGCTAATATAAAGTATACATCTATTCCATTCATTTGTCATGGTATTATATAGTATGAACAGATAACAGTGATACCGGGTATTTTAGATTGAATGCATGCATATTAGAAATGGTGAGGCTATGTACATTAGGTCTAGAAATTGTTCAGGAAAAACATGTATGATGAATATATATTTAATACAAGTTAAATGTAATGAGTGTATTTCAATGGAATTGAGTATATTAAATCACTGTAAGCAAGGTTGTGATCCAGCTCTCTATGTCGCCAAACTTCCCCTGAATACCAATAATGATTGTGCTTTTATATAGATCACTCATATACATTTTAATCCATTAATTACACAACTACTGTGTATGTCACCACCACGATGTCACTTCAATTGTGAATGCATATATATTTGACAAATTTCAAGCAACTTTTTCACAGTTGCCTGATAACTATCTAAAAAGAATTAGAAAGTTCAAGTCCCTTTTACAGACTAATTAATTTCTAGAAAACGTCAACTGTCTTATGCGAAAGACACAGAAATATGTGTTCCAAAAAATAATAATTATATATATAATTTGCTAGATCGAGAAGAATGGCCTAAAACATTTTTGACGATCACAGAACCTGTCAATTTCTATCTATTTTCATTCACCTATCTGAGCATTTTTGTTTTTAATCTGGTACTTCCCGTCACTTTTAGGAGTGAAATGTGGAATTAATTTGCATCGTATAATGAATGAAAATGAGAATAAATCACTAGGTGTTAATAGCGTTAACAGGAATTAATGGCTCTGAGCATCTCATCACACCACAAGCTGGTATGCTTGTGTACTACATTATTAGGACTGAAGCTCTGTAGAGGACTGGGTCTTGTGTCATTTTTGTGTAATTGTTGAAATCAGTGGCTCGGAATGATGTGATCTCTGTTTTTTTTTATGTTGCATTGGCAGAACTGACATAAGATTAAACTAGCTCAAATGTCAATAATGTAAAAAAAGAAAAGCTCTGGAAGTTGAAGAAGAATGTGAAAAAAATGTAGCTTTCGCATATAAAAGTCTGCCTATATTAAATGTAGCTTTCACATATAGAAGGCTGCCTATATTAAATGTAGATTTCACATTTACAAGTCTGCCTATATTGTATCTGTCACTAGTGCCTTCTTGGTGACAGATACAGGCTTTTACTTGGTGAGAGGTTATTAGATTGAATAAATACTATTTACAAGATGACTTTCTAATACTCACGAGCGTGTACATTTGTTAGTACCTCCTCCAAAGTGATGTTGAAGTTGACTGAAAGTGTAAAATACTGATAAGATGAAAAAAACTAAAAGCTTCTAGATAGCTATTGCTGCATAGTTTCGACCTAACGCAAACAAGAACTAAGCAAAGTGATCGTGCAAATTTCGTGTAAATTTCCGAAAAATACTCCAACATTCGAAGTTATGTTTATAAAGTAACGAAGCATGTATTTTGAATCATTGAAGGAGGTAATTGAAGTGGCAATACCTTTTTAATTTCAAAATATTCTGCCAAATTCGTTTCTTGTCTTTTTTTTACATTTAGTCAGCGATTAAACAATTTTAGAAAGTTACCCTTTCCTAGCGCTTCAATGTGAACATTGATCCACTTTATGTATGGTGTGTGATAGCCATGTGTGTGTGACTGGGCCGCTAGTGAGAGTCATCGAGTTTCTACAGTGATGATCACAAACTAATGATATGGTGTTGAGCACCACCTAGTGGTTATCACGGTGACTACCTGTATGTCTGTATCTTTGCTGCTGATGCATCATGATTGTACTTGATTAAATCAACTTCAGATGTCAAAGGTCGACATGCCCTGTAATTAACTTTACAAGTATGAGAATGTCATGGTCAGACTGGACATTACAAACGTATATATCAGACTGTAATAGATAGGTTATGTAAATATTGTCTATGAATAGTACTGATGAAAGCGGTTGTGACGGTTCTAATCCTTATCTTATCCATGGCTGGGAATTTTTTGTTCGAAAGAATATTTTCTCACAAAAGATAACGACAGTCGGACTACAAAGTTTAAATGTACAAAACATGTTTCCTGTGGGAAAGTCATACACACTGCTTAAGTAATGGCAAGCCATTGGCTTAGACATGTGTGCACTCCTCATGACCAGGCCAATAGTGAAAGTTTGGCAAGTTAAGTTCGTTTTCGAAGTACATAACTGTGTTGTTCCATAAGCATTTATAAATAAAAACATAAATACCGCACAAATTCAAATTATAGCAGACTTTTAAAGTAAAATAACCTGCATACCATGAAATAAAATAGTGACAACCTTTGTTGAATAACAAACAAATACCGACCTACAAGCAACAGAACCGATTACATAACTCAATGGTGGCAACGTGTATCTAGAATAGAGCCATCATCACTATATTAGTATAACACACCATGAGTCATATCCTATGTCATTCATATATTACTATGTCACACCAATTTGTGTGTTATAATAATATATGACTGGAATAACACTGTAGACATAGCTCAATGGTGAAGACATGTAGCTAGAAAAGAGCCACCGTCACTATATTATTATATCACACCATGTGTAATACCCTCTGTCAGCAATATGTTGTTATACCACACCATATGGTGTGATATATTAACATATGACTAGCAGACCCTGTATACGTACCTTCTGTATATATAGCAGAGCATAATGATGATGAGGATCAGTAGTAGTCCGCAGAGTACGGATAGCACCACCATGATGATCAACTCTGTCTCCCCGGAATCTGACATCACAGACGCACCAGTCTTCCCCTCATCAAATGTTACCACGGCAACCGCTGTGTCAGTACGAGCAGAACCTCCACCGTCTGTGGCGCGAACGATCACGTGGTACTGAGGATCAGGAAGGTCATCGGGGTCAGCATCAACAGTGAGTAACCCAAGGTGATTCACAGAAAATAACCTGCAGAGAAAGGTTAACGATGGTGAATCACAGAAAACAACGTGCAGAAAAAAAGTAATCCAAGGTGATTCACAGAAAATAACCTGCAGAAAAAAAGTAATCCAAAGTGATTCACAAAAAATAACCTACAGAATAATGTAAGCCATGGTGAATCACAGAAAAAAACCTGCAGAGAAAAATAATACATTGTGACTCACAGAAAATAACCTACAGAGTAAAGTAAACCATGGTTGCTCTCAGAAAATAACCTACATAGAAAGGTAAATCATGGTTACTCTCAGAAAATAACCTGTAGAGTAAAGTAAGCCATGGTAATAATAACGTAAAGTGAATCATGGTGAATCACAGACAATAACCTACAAAGAAAGGTAAATCATATCACATACAATAACCTACAGAGTAAGGTAATCTATTGTGAATCACAGACAATAATCTACATAGAAAAGTAAACCATGGTACTCATATTAAATAACCTGTAGAGAAAAGTAAACCACGTTGACACATAGAAAAAAAACCTGTAGGGAAATATAATCCAAGGTGACGCAAAGACAATGACCTGGAGAGAAACATAATCCAGTGTGACTCACAGAAAATAACCCGCAGAGTAAAGTTTTACATGGTGAATCACATAAAATACCATGCAGAGTAAATCATGATGATTCACAGAACATAACCTACAGAGAAAAGTAAACCATGGTGATTCACGGCCAAAAGCCTGGAGAAAAACATAATCCAGTGTGACTCACAGAAAATAACTTGCAGAATGTATGACAGATAGATGGCTGTTTTACAATGCTGAAAACTTAATGTAGAGAAAAAACAAAGGAAGACAAATACTTGAGCAAAGTAAAGAGCACTGCAAGACGGAGATAGTACACCAAACAAAGAATTAAAGACACATTAAACCACTGATGTGTAATGTCAATAGAGAATAATATAGAAAAAAAACAGTTGAACATATTTCAAATCACTAGTGCCAACATAAGATTCACACACAATAATATATTTCAGGAAACCTTAAACAACTCTAAATTATATTGTCATTTTACTACATTATATATTAGGTTATCACAGAGAAGAATAAAGTGTTTCCTCAGTTTGGTCCAGAATTTTTTTTCACAATTGACAGATCCAGAACAACCAAATCGAAAATATGAAAAAAAACATTTTAAACGTGAAAGAACTATATGTTTAGATGTCAAAAAAGATTTGCAGATGTTTGAACAGAAGTAAAGCAATTGCTATTTGAAAAGTAACTTACAACTTAGGACTTGGAACTTCGAATGTGAGCTAAACTAAATTAAATTAAACTACATTCACTCACGTATATAACGTATTTTACAATATGTTGATCACAGCTACAAGCATCCCGAAGGCTTTTTCAGTTACTTTATCAATTCAAAACATATAGAAAATAAAGAAAAAATATATATTTACCCTTGATTATCACCCACAACATTGTATTTGATGGTAGAAATTTGATCCTTATCTTGTGCCTGCAATCAAATCAATGCCTGATATATTACGTTGTCTTTGAGAAATAAATCAAAACCTCATACATATTCCTTATAAGGCTACTTACATAGATGGTACCGATGACATAACCAGCTTCTCTGTTGGCAATGAATGTGTACATTGTCTGGTTGAACTCTGGGTTGTTGTCATTTATGTCCAGTATCGTTATGACCACCTCGGCAGTAGCAGTCTGTGAAAAAACATAGATTAAAGGTGTGGTCAACTGTCAAAATTCACAGGACAAGGGTCCCCCAGAATGCAATAGTGTCCGTGGGTAGGCCAATGCCCTATTCCATAATAATACTAAATATGCGTTTCATACCCAAAGCCTCATTTAGAGCAAGTTCTCAAATCACAACAAGTTCACATATACTTGAGCGACATATATGAGTTAATAATTCAAAGCCCTCAACTCTGGCTCTTAGCTGTTCGTTGGCTTGCAAACAAACTGACTGTATTACTGCAGGGATGTTGAAACGGCCTGACCCCAAGCTGGTATTGACACCCAGGAAACACAAAACATTTGTTATACAAATGTCTTGTGTTTGCTGTGCAGGATTGTACATTTCTCCAATGTTGGTTCAATGTTGGGCCAGCGTCACAGACGTTGGCCTAACATTAAAACGGTGTTGGGCGAGTGTCTCGTTGGAGTAGTATCCATAGTCTTATAAACAGGTTATAGCTACTCAGCTGAATGCAATCAACATGTAGGCCTACTGTATATACCGAAGGCCTATACACGTGACCCACACATCCCATTCTGAAGATGACTGTCGGTTTAACAGGAAGTAAAGAAAATATTAACTTTTATTCAGGATGAGCTATCATGGTAATTTGGACATATAATTCATCTACAGACTGAAAAATATGATTGTCAATTTATTTTTTGTCAATTTGTTAATGTTATTTTTTGTCAATTTGTTAATGCATTTTTTGTCTATGGTTGAATTTTAGAAGTCGATTTTATATTTAATTGTATTTTTATAATTCTAAGTCATTGAATTCATTTATAATAGGACATGTAAAAATACAAGTTCCAATGTATTGATGTTAGCACTCACATATTGTCCATCACTGGCTTGTACTTGTAAATTATACACAGATTTATGCTCGTAGTCCAGCCCCACTCTGGTTGAAATAGTTCCACTTAAAAAGACAATGTATTTCTTTGTTAATTTTGCAGCATCAATAAACATGACGAGATTGGACCAATACCGGTTTTTCACTGGCCCTTACGAGTTTGTATTCAGGCGTTATAACTGTTCTTTTTATTTATCCAGTAGTGGCCAATAGAAAACATAGGTACTGTATTGGCCAATATCGCGCCAATTTGCAAGATATAATCCGGCCCAATTAAACTATTTGTATTGGACTAATATTGGCCAAGGCTGCAATGTTATCAGGGTAGATAGTACCTTATAATAATAATAATCTGCTAAATTTTGAAACAGAAAAATCTTAAATCGAAACAATTATACAGTAATACAAATTTGGTCATTATAAACTTATGCACAATGTAGACTAAGTGTTTATTGTTAGCAGATGTAACCTTAGACGTGAAGATATGCATATGGCACTGCTTTTTGGTCGATAAAGGCTCAGATCGGTACGCGTCGCCAGATACAGGCCGAGCCGAAGGTAAATAAAGAAAACAGTCTCGTGGTCGATAACACCTGTGGGAGTACGATAAATCATGCATCTCCTAATTTGAAGGCTCACAACCTAATAATAATCAAATTGTAGTGTCGGGGTAAGCTAAAGAGAAATAATAATATATTTAAACATTTTTGGGAAAGAATCTGGAAAATGTCAAACCTTTTGTCGTCTACTTTGAAATCCTCAACGTCGCCAACAAAACTGTACAGCAGCCCAGTACCCTGGAGCAAGACAGAGTGAAACCAAATATAAATAGTACAATGTTAATTGAACAAAGTTAATAGAAAATAGTACATCATTTAAAATATATGTTTGGCTTGCTTTTCAAATCTTTTTATTACCGGTACATAACACTGTTTCAAAACCTTATTTAATTGCCCCCAATTTATCAGGAACGAATGATATACATATGACTTTTGTAAAAGTTATTGCGTTGCTTCCATGTTAATTGTTTAAATACACCTTAATTCAATCTATGTAACATTAAAATTGTTTATATTGTACATGAATAGCAGATAATATACTTATGTCAAGTAATCATGTCCCTTTCATGTTAATTATAAAAGTAGAACTTAATTTCTACGTTATAAATATTTGCAAAATATTTTACTATAAATTTTATCTAACGACATCCACATTCGCTTCAAATGTTAGACTGTGTGTTTTCAAGTATTCCCATATAGTTATGTGTGTATGTTAATTTCAGCAGTTTCAATTCTTTACTAAATATTTTACTCTACATTTTATACCATAGCATTCACATTATCTTCAAATATTAGATTTCGTGTGTTTCCAAGTATGTCCATAATTAATGTGGATATGTGGATATGTGGATAGTTCCCGGAACAATACATACTAGGATATTTTTTTATGTAAATGCTTAAGCTAATGCTTTTCTCTTTGTATGTTTACACCATTAGGCATTGTGCTACGTAGCATATTCGTGGGATTATTTTTTATTCATTCTACCAAATAATAATTATTAAAAACATTAGTTTGCATGCAGGTATCAGAGCAAATCTAGATAAATACCATGTTTGTGTACAAACCAAGGCCATAGTAGTACGTCACAGGCCGAACAACTTAATAAAAGCCACAAGCTACTCACATAATGCATCAGTCAAAATGAATTATTTAAACATACTTTCAGGAATTAATCATGTCAGTAGCTTTTCTCAAGTCATCATTGTAATAATTACACCATAACGTTTCATAAGATAGACAATTGTTTTTTTTTCATTCATTTGAACATAGAATGTTAATCTTCAAATGGATGTAAAAGATTAGAAACAAGTGAAGAGATGTTGGTGACATGTGCCGTAGTGTTTTCGTCAATTGTGACGTCTTTGTAACGCAACACAAACATACCACGTTTCATAGTATTATTCGATTGCTCTTTTCAATGGTTTTTAAATGAGCCCTGCTTGGAGAAAGGAAATTTGTATCTACAAATTAACATGCAATGTAAAAATTATGTTTTGTTAGTAACTTTCATGTTGGTGGAAATTAATTGTTGTTTATTGTTAAAAGCTTGCAATCTCGTTAGAAATCCATCTGCAGGCCTATGTGATGGGCAATGCCAACTAAATTAGCAGTTTCAGTCTGAGGATATTGAAATATAATATATAACAGCTTAGCCTACGATAGGCTCCCAGCCTGACGAAAATGAAATTAGAATCCATTAAATTATTCAGCAATATCAAATATAATGACAAGATTTAGTGCAAGACAATGCAATAGCTAGTACTTAGGCATTATTGAACAATAAGCCATGACATGCATTGGAAACTCTAGGCCAGAACCAACCAGTAGCACATGTTTTTCGCTGATTTCTCCATAAATTATCAACCGATTTTAATGCAATTTTGTAAACATCATATTTCAACAAAATCCCAATATCCAGGATAATTTCGTAATATATTATGCTCCATCGCAAAAGTTAAAACTTTTGACATGTAGTTAATTGAATTTAGGACGTCCTACTATAAACCCACTCCACTAATTCTGGAATTTTATTACATGTCAAATGATCTGACTTTTGAAATATTCATATAATTTTTCGACATTGCGATGTTAGGATTTTACTAGAAAATGGCATGCACAAAATTTCAAGGAAATCGTTTCAGAATTGACAGAGAAATCGTCGAAAAACATGCGCTACATATTTACAAAATAATTGTGGCTCTGGGTATAGAACTAACTTAGAATTCTGCTTTGATAAAAGTCAGAAGTTCACCTCAATAGCATGCTATTTCAAAATAGAAGTAAACAATTAAAATAAATACAAGTAATGAATATTTTCTAATTCAATTTGCAGACAATCTATCGGCACAATTTAAGTAAGATATTAATGATGATATGGCTAAAATCAGTGACAGTCCTGAATTTTCTATATTTCTCATTCAATTTTTATATGAATAATAAAACTTTCTCAAACTAAACGGACGTATGTTCCACATTATATTTGCATATTGGCAGATACGTCCCTTTAATCTTTATGGGGTTTTTTCGTGATTTGAAGGCTGGGAGCCCTGTATGTTAGTGATACAGCCAGTAGTGTATCTGGCTACCTGTGCGTCAGGTGCTGTAGAAGGCAAAGGATGTTTGCCAAACAAATAGCTGAAGTCGTACATCTAGCAAGAGAAACACACATACAGTCACTAAATAGCACGTGTCCTGATATGAAAAGCAAATGGTCCTAACAACTATTTAAACACATTAAGCCTTAAAGCGCTAAATTATATAATTGAAATTTTTCATCCACTTTAAGTTGTGTCTCGCCACAGTGATTCACAATTTCAAGTGTGTGACAATTATTTGTTTAATTTGAAACCAAATATTTGCAGTCCTTCATGTTTAAAAACACATTTCGTTCCCAATAACAGTGATTTAATCGAGTAATAAAACGGATCAACCCTTTAAGCCCCCACGATGCATTAAAGCATCATTTTATATCCCTGAAAACAGACTTCATTTTCCTACAATAAGGGGTTTTAGAACGAAAATTTCCATGAAACTGGTTTACCAATACGTGGTAATTTTCTTTCATTTTTAAACCACATCAAATCATCTTCATCCACCACTAGTCGAGAATTACGGCAGCAATTCGCGGCTTGTAGTGGATGAAGATGACTATGGTAAATTCAGGATTGAAAGGGTTAATCACATGGAATAATTTACGTTCTATACTGTACAGAAACGTTACTAATATATGTGATAAACGAGAAACGCTCCGCTCAGCTTAGCAAGTGAGGCTTTGCAAAGGTAGAAACGTCTAAACCTCTTAGACACCAGCTGTGTACGTTCGTTTTCAGATTTGAGATATGATTTGCTACATCAATTCTAACTTCAAGTTGTTCTGGGGCCCTCCTTCTAAAGAGAAGTTAAGATTACCTTGATGTCAGTAATTAAGCCTAATACAAGGTGGAGAGCAAAATATATGGAAAATACATACATCGTAAAGATATGATATCTACAATCTTCTAGAATCTGTGACTGTTTTGGAGGCCTTTGGAGGCCTTGTATCTGTCTTTTTGGTAAGTGGTCATCATTTACATTTTCAAAATCCCCGGTGTTTTATTATGGCAATGCATTTAAGATAATAATTATGTATGTGATAACATGTATATTCTCGTGTGATTTCACCAAACTAACCATACGGTATATATATGTACATATATTACTATGCCAAATAAGTCTATAAAGACTGTATATTTATGTAAATAAAATATGTAGGCCTATCTGTATATCAGTTATTAATGCTGTGTGAATATTGTTCAAGCTACACAACTGTTTTTTAGACTGTTCGACCTTGGTGTAGAACAGACTAAAAGCTTCGCGACCTTTTCGACCCGTGTTAACGTTATGGTATATAAAACATGACTACAGTTGATGGAACTAAACATCTAGGTGCAAAGTTAACACAATTACACATCATGGCCTCTAGGCTTTTCGTAAAATTATTGTTCGAAAAATTATCACTCAACTGTGATGTCCGTCCTAATTTTAAGTGTCATGTCCACCACATATTTTTTCTGTCGTTGTCCATGCATCAACAGCTAGTTTTTGAAAAACTTTTAGTTATAAAATATCTCAGTCTTGTAAACTTGATATGGTTTGTTTGGGAAGACGGATATGTATTTCACCATATAATATGCATTTTTGAAACCCCCAAAATGCAGTCTAAGCCAGTTACACAACAAAACAGCATGACTGATTCCACTGTGCTTACATATTTATTCTTCGTGTACAGAAAAACTGTCGATAGGGGATAAAATGGTGCTTGACGAATCCGCAATCTTTCTTTATACCATGACCGTTAGCGATAAAAAATGTATCACTGCTCAGTGAAACTTGCTGTATAACGGAACCAGCAACAAAATTATAATACCAGTAGGTCCACATCGGAATGTTTACACTAATGTTATAACAAAACAAATATGAAAGAAAATGTAAAGCAGCGATATGTCTAAAACTATATGTATAGGTATGTTGTCTTTAAATCGCATGTTATTATACGCATGCATCAGTATTATTCAGTTTAATACATGACATTACAGACTTCTATGAATTTTGCAAATAAAAACTAAAGCATTTAAAGTGGAAGAAGTATGCAATACATTGGCGTCGTTTGGAATAATAGTTTATCTCGCATCATCCGTATTCGAATCAATTTATTGTTGTTATATTTCTAGACAAACGTAACTTTCCCGACATTACTGCTTACCTCATCTTTATCTCGCGCTGTTATTGTAACAACTGGGGTTTCTGTGGGCACGTTTTCCACCACTGCTGCGGTGTAGAGGTTCTGTAGAAACTGTGGTTGATTGTCGTTGGCGGTTTGTATGGCAACTCGTATTAGCGTCATGGCATGCCGATCAACATTATCAGCTTGAGTGGCCTAATAAACAAAGTAAGAGTGAGGCAGGGGACACACTAATATCACACAATGGTTACTGGATTGTCACTATTGATAAACACATTTGAAGTCTCCGTTAGTTTTCGGAGAAAGAACTTATATGCTTCCATTTTATTTACTTTGAAGATATATTAATTATAGAGAATCTATTTAGACCTTTCCATTATTTACTAATGGATAACTATTATTACTAATCATCAAACGACTTGGACATATCCAGCTTCTACTAAAAAAGGATACTAAAATCTCTACTTCTCTACTTATAGTGGACGTATACAATTTGAAGTTATTTAGAAATAAATTGCTTTGAAATCAACTATGTCTCGAATAGTTACCAGGAAAGAACAAGCGTAATTACTTTATTTTAGAAACGTTTCTTACAGAAGAAAGATTTAGAATCATCTACCGAACATTCACCAGATCACTTATTTAGAAACGAATTAAATGTTCCCAATCTTTAATGACAAAAGGACTAGTCTGTACTTAAAAAAAATAGAGGTTACATTAATGTTTAACTTTCAGGTTTTTGCGGTGCGATTTAAAAAAAAAGGAATCTTTCAAAACTAAATCTATGCCATGCAAAATATAATGACGTTCTCATATAACCTATTAGTTTTGTAGTGATTACCTCATAGTTCTACATTAAGTATTTCAGGTAAAATACATGAGAAAATACATGAATACACTTCTAAAAGTTACAAAATTATTAAAGTGCACTCCTTTTTTTTGCAAAGCAAGAAATAACTGTTCACTTTAAACGTCAGTATAATGACCTATATACCTTAATTAGTAGAGGTAGGATAGTGCCTGCTATAGGTAGGGCACGGTCTGTTACAGTCAATATACCACTGGTAGGGTCCAAAATAAAATAGCTGTCACCTTCTGTGAAACAAGCAACAAAATATTAAAGCAAAACAAAATTAGATATTGAATGTACATGTATTATTAATAATATATCTAATAAAACACATACAAAATATACACAATATATTTTTCATTCACTAAAACGGTACATTCACTTTCGTCTGGTGGCAAACATTAAACATGGGCGGATCCAGGGTCTGAAGAAAGTGGGTGCAGGTTTTTGTTTGCACTTTCCGTCCCAATTAGGTGAATTTATAACCCCCCCCCCCCCCGTGAGATCCGCCACTGTTAAATCAACATTTTGTCAAACATGTTTGCTACGCCTTATTCTGATTACCTAAGATAAGCATAAAGAGTAGGTGAGTGGGGAAATCCCCGAAGCACTCTAGGAGGAAACTCTCACCGTGTGTCCTCCTCTAACACGCCCATCGTTGTAAGACAGATTGCGTTTGGTTTCATCTGAGATGATGAGCATCGCCCACTGGTCATCTGGGGGTGACACGTTATGTGTGAAGGCAGTGTATACTAGATTGAATCATGTACACGGCGATGAGTGTAACGTTTACTTTTATCTTCTGTTCAATGCTCTTCACCCTTTCAGCAAGGGCTTTGACGTTTGTAATTTTTGCTTTTACCTTATGTTCTATACGCTTCACCCTTTCAGCACGGGGATCAACTTTTGACATCATAATGTGTGATCAAAGTCAATCCCCGCACGGAAAAAAATACAAATTTGTAATGGCCATAGACCCATAACATAGGTATTCAAATGAAGAGGAAAATTCTAACTAAGATATTTATGATGATTTCAAATTGAAACAAAACCTTTGGTCTGTATGGTTTATATAAAAATATTTCAGCGTTGCGAGGGATAAACATTGTAGTGTGTATGTATGACATCTGTATTTGTAAAATACCATACATAACATGATCCATGATCGTTACTGATTCGGATTATATAATCAAGTTTAGAATTATATGGCAGTGTAATAATCTTCTTGTACTAGCCTGTCAATGCGTCCGGCTGAAGTGTAAAGCGTATCTGAGAATGAATGCCGACATCCTGGTCATAAGCCGCTAACGCCGGCACAACAGGCACCTCTGTACCCTGAAGGAGATAAAAGACAATGTAGATCATACGATTAGTATATCAAAAGCCGCTAACGCCGGCACAACAGGCACCTCTGCACCCTGAATGAAATAAAACACAATGTAGATCAGACGATTAGTACAACAAAAGCCGCTAACGCCGGCACAACAGGCACCTCTGCACCCTGAAGAGGTAAAAGACAATGTAGATCAGACAGTGTGTATATCATAAGCCGCTAACGCCGGCACAACAGGCACCTCTGCACCCTGAAGGAGATACAAGACAATGTAGATCTGACGATTAGTACATCATAAGCCGCTAACGCCGACACAACAGGCACCTCTGTACCCTGAAGGAGATAAAAGACAATGTAGATCATACGATTAGTATATCAAAAGCCGCTAACGCCGGCACAACAGGCACCTCTGCACCCTGAAGAGGTAAAAGGCAATGTAGATCAGACGGTGTGTATATCATAAGCCGCTAACGCCGGCACAACAGGCACCTCTGCACCCTGAATGAAATAAAACACAATGTAGATCAGACGATTAGTACATCAAAAGCCGCTAAGGCCGGCACAACAGGCACCTCTGCACCCTGAAGAGGTAAAAGACAATGTAGATCAGACGGTGTGTATATCATAAGCCGCTAACGCCGGCACAACAGGCACCTCTGTACCCTGAAGGAGATACAAGACAATGTAGATCATACGATTAGTATATCAAAAGCCGCTAACGCCGGCACAACAGGCACCTTTGCACCCTGAATGAAATAAAACACAATGTAGATCAGACGATTAGTACATCAAAAGCCGCTAACGCCGGCACAACAGGCACCTCTGCACCCTGTAGAGGTAAAAGACAATGTAGATCTGACGATTAGTACATCATAAGCCGCTAACGCCGACACAACAGGCACCTCTGTACCCTGAATGAAATAAAAGACAATGTAGATCTGACGACTAGTACATTGTAAGCCGCTAACGCCGGCACAACAGGCACCTCTGTACCCTGAATGAAATAAAAGACAATGTAGATCTGACGACTAGTACATTGTAAGCCGCTAACGCCGGCACAACAGGCACCTCTGTACCCTGAAGAGGTAAAAGACAATG
The DNA here is from genome assembly GCA_964017125.1 of Flabesymbios commensalis. NCBI lineage: Eukaryota > Metazoa > Annelida > Polychaeta > Terebellida > Flabelligeridae > Flabesymbios > Flabesymbios commensalis. The sequence continues at coordinate 70,823,051 of OZ024916.1, forward strand.
TAGATCTGACGACTAGTACATTGTAAGCCGCTAACGCCGGCACAACAGGCACCTCTGCACCCTGAAGAGGTAAAAGACAATGTAGATCATACGGTGTGTACATCATAAGCCGCTAACGCCAGCACAACAGGCACCTCTGCACCATGAAGAGGTAAATGACAATGTAGATCAGACGATTAGTACATTATTCAATATAATTGGCAAAAATATAAATACAATGCAATTATACAAAATATTTCGTAGGGAGACAAATTTGTCACTCTCGAAAGTCGATTATGCTAGGACTACTAAAGACTGGATGACATAATGCAGAGCCAGGAACCTTCTTAATCCAGCACATTATAAATCTTGCCCAGTCTTATGAAACATGTGTTAATGGCGTACCTGTGGAACATCCTGAGCTATCACCACGCTGTACTGTTCAGCCTCAAACGCTGGGTTCTGATCATCACCATCAAGCACTGTGACTTCTACTACAGCGGTGCTTGACAGTATGGGCTGCTCCTCACCTAGAACTGGAAGATGACGGTCCTAGTATAAAAATAAACAGACAGTTCATTCATTGATTAATTAACTACTTGTTTGCTTGCTCGCTCGCTCGATTGATTGATTCATTTATTCATTGAGATGGTAAAGCAAAATGATCGTCTGAGATGATCATTGATTGATGAATTGATTGCTTGTTTGATTGATTCACTCATTCCTATATTCTTTAATACCAAAAAACGACTTATTTCGTCATAATAAAAAACACTCGAAACATCATTTCACATATTCTTAGCCTATGCTTTTGTATCTCATAACTGAGATATTTCCCAGTTACCTTGAGCTGGAATTCTTGACAGCAATTGTTCATTATAACTCGAAATTCGACTTTTCCCTCAGCTTTAATGTCATGAAGGTATCATTATAACACTTAAGGTCAAACTGACCTTCGGCTTATTGATCAAGGTCTTTATAATATTAAAGTTCAAACTGATCCCAGCCATAATAATGAAGGACATTATAACAATAAAGGTCAACCCTACCTGAGCCTTAGTGATGAAAGTCATTATAACATTTAAAGGTCAACATACCTCAGCCTTAATGATGAAGGTCACCACCTCGTCACTCTCATAATCCAGGGGTCGTCTTAATAGTACTTCACTTTGAGCTACGTTAGGTATGGTGAAGTATGACTGAAAAAGGACAAAACTATCAATCAATAAGTTTGTTTTGTGCTATCATGTGCAAGACATAACCTCGATCTTACCGACTGAATTTTCAATCAAAGGTGATATATGTAAACTTTAGACGCCATTAAACTTTCAACACGCTAAGTGATTTAATTGAAATGTTCACCCACTTGAAGTTGTGTCTCGCTGACACGATTCACAACTTCAAGAAGGTGACAATTATTCAGATTTGCCAAAATGGAGGTCAACAAAATCTTGTTGTCGATGTCACGTTTTATATTTAACGTATTTGATAATGGTGACCGAAGGTTAAATGTGTGTTTATAATGAATATAATGGTCACCGAAGGTGAAAGGCTGTGTTTATAATGAATATAATGGTGACCGGAGGTGAAAGGGTGTGTTTCACTCAATAAACTGTAATAAATCAACCTAATTTAAAGTTCTCGCAAATTAGCTAAAAATGTGTGCCAAATGATGTGTTATTACTCACAGAATAGGGACCGTCTATGATACTGTACTCTGTATACCAGTTGTCTTTGTCGGCATCAGTGGAAGTCACCTCTGTTATCACTGTGCTGTTCACTGGGGACATCTAGTGACAGAAAACAACAGCACAAGTTAACCGCCTTGTGATATATAAAATTGCTAAATGGTATATGCTCAGTTAGGGGCCTAATTAAATAATTCAAATATACGAATAAATGAATGAATGAATGAATGAATGAATGAATGAATGAATAAATGAATGAATGAATGAATGAATGAATGAGTGAATGAATGAATGAATGAATGAATGAGCGAATGAATGAATGAATGAATGAATGAATGAATGAATGAATGAATGAATGAATGAATGAATGAATGAATGAATGAATGAATATATGAATGAATAAATGAATGAATGAATGATTGAATGAATGAATGAATGAATGAATGAATAAACGACAAAATGAATGAATGAATCAATGCATAATTAAATGAATGAATAAATAAATGAATAAATGTATAGATGTATAGATGAATGAAAGAATGAATGAATGAATGAATGAATGAATGAATGAATGAATGAATGAATGAATGAATGAATGATTGAATGAATGAATGAATGAATGAGTGAATGAATGAATGAATGAATAAACGACAAAATGAATGAATGAATCAATGCATAATTTGATGAATGAATAAATCAATGAATAAATGTATAAATGTATAGATGTATAGATGAATGAATGAATGAATGAATGAATGAATGAATGAATGAATGAATGAATGAATGAATGAATAAATGAATGAATGGATAGATGAATGAATGAATGAATGAATGAATGAATGAATGAATGAATGAATGAATGAATGAATGAATGAATGAATAAATGAATGAATGAATGAATGAATGAATGAATGAATGAATGAATGAATGAATGAATGAATGAATGAATGAATGAATGAATGAATGAATGAATGAATGAATGAATGAATGAATGAATGAATGAATGAATAAAGGAGTTTGAAAATTGAAATTACGTGAGCACTTCCAGCTTCAGGCTGTGTATCATATGATCTACTTCAAGTCCAGGGTTAAACAGACTTATGGACAATTATTGTTTATATCAGGTATCAATTTTTATCAATTTTGATCCCGTATTTTTTTTAACAGACCTGTTTTTTCCGGGTTAGATCATACACTTTATAAGTTATTTAATTACCATATGGTGGACATTTGTGTTTTAATGCACTTACCTCACTGATGGTAGTGGTGTATCTAGGCTTGCTAAACACTGGAGGGTTGTCATTCACATCCAACAGAAGTATTATGATCTCAATTACAATCTGAAAATGTATGTTGTTTGAAATTATTATAATACAGTGATTATAATTAGTCCTTGTCTAAGTATTGGTAAAGATGTCATCCCCCAATAATGTGTGTCTACTTTTTAACCCTTTAAGCCCTCACGATGCATTAAAGCATCATTTTACATCCCTGAAAACATACCTAATTTTCCTACAACCAAGGGTTTTAGAATGAAAATTTCCATGAAACTGGTTTACCAATTCATGGCAATTTTCTTTAATTTTTAAACGACATCAAATCATCTTCATCCACTATAAGTCGAGAATTGCGACAGCAATTCGCGGCTTGTAGTGGATGAAGGTGACAATGGTAAATTCAGGATTAAAAGGGTTAACTCTTTAAGTGCTTCATTACTACTTAACATTTTCCTTTCATTTGAAGTTGGCATTGCTCACGCAATTGCCAACTTCAAATGAAAGGAAAATACCTCCTCACTTAAAAATTAAACCTGCTAAATTTCACAATGGGGGCTTTACTCAAGATTTATACATGCATATTTGTTCAATTTCTGTCAAATTTTAGTTGTGGAAAAACAGTATGAATGCGCTTAAAAGCGTCGCCCGCACTCAAAGGGTTAAGAAAGAACTTATGGTGCATATAGGGGAGACCCAGGAGGATTTGGACATTGCCAGTTTTTTTTCATTTTTCTCCCACCCCGGTACTATGTTCATGTGATAAAGCTCATCTGCTAAAGAAAGAGATTCACCATGCCTATGGATAGCCATATGGGTTTTTAACATTCTATGCAGAAGAATGACATGGATAGAGATAGAAAAGAAACAAATTTGTCCAAATCCACCCACACATGTGTGGGTGGATTTGGACATGGCTGGGGAGCATTTGGACGTGATTAGAATCAATAACAAGAATCGTAAAAATGAGCGTTTTCATTCATTGAGAGTTATATTATCATATTATTTGAGCCATTGTATAGCTTTATTTACTGGGATAATGGATGTCAAGCTCTGGGGAGGATTTGAACACGTGATTTGGGGAAGATATGTCAAAATTCTCCCCAAGTGTCCAAATCATCTTTGAATTTTCTGTCCAAATGGACCCAACAGCATGTAAATCTATAAATAGCCCAAGAGTAGTGACGTCATAATCTTGTTTAACCTACCCTTTGATTTTCCTGTGCCATATCAGAGGATTAGTAGATTAGTGACGTCATAATTGTGTTTAACCTACTCTTTGATTTTCCTGTACTATCTCACATCATTAGTAGATTAGTGATGTCATCGTGTTTAAGTTACACTTTGATTTTCCTGTGCCATCTCACAACATTAGACTGATTAGTAGATCAGTAACGTCATAATTGTGTTTAAACTATCCTTTGATTTTCCTGTACCATCACACAGAAATAGTAGATTAGTGACACCAAAATTGTGTTTAACCTACCCTTTGACTTTCCTGTACCATATCACAGTAAAGTTCGAGTTTTATATCAGATTTCACGCTGTGGTTCATACGCTTAATCACGGTCAGGTTACGTGACGCAGGGTCAAAGGTCACATACTCATTTTCATCTTTCTGGGTCAGGGCAATCTCAGAGTCATCGCCTTGGATGGGCAGGTGGGAAAGAACGGTATCTGGAAAGTATAAAGATTATAACATAACATAACCATTGACTATGCAACAAGAACGAGCATGTATGTCTGTATGTATCTCATACATTGCGCTAATAATGCATCAACTTCATACTTTAGAAATGCAAAGGCCTTGACCCAAAGGGTGGACAAAAGGCATTTAACCCCTAAAGCACAGATTTTTTAGGGTTTTTTCAATTTGAAATCATCATAAATGTCTTCGTTGACTTTATCTGATTCATTTGAATACCTATGTTATGGGTCTACAGCCATTATAAATATTTTCACTCTTACAGTGTCGGGATCGACTTTAGTCGTCAGAATCTGACGTCTGCAGACGTCAGATTCTGACGACTAAAGTCGGTTCCGGAGCTGTAGGGTTAAATTTTCAAATATGAAACAAATTGTTTCTAGTGTACGAATACCACTTCCAACTACATGGCGATTGTCGATGATTAATTGTCGGTATGCTTTTGCAACCCTGTTGCAACGATCCATGGGTAAATGAATTAAAACATTCTTAAACTACAAAAATGTCTAATCACCCTATTAGGTCATGTGATACTAAAATCAATCAAAATTATATTATAATTATTAGTTCTATATAGTAGTTAAGATGAAATTAATTTATCAGTTTATTGATGTCCATTAAGGTGTCCAAAAATGGGTTACACTATTGATGGATATAATTTTATATGTAGCAAACTAGCATACAGATATAATATTATAGATCTAAATTGGAGAATGGAATATTACAGCATGCCATACTGATTGGTAGTAGTAGTAGTAAATCATTGCTTTATGTCTTTTAAGTGACATTATAATACGATAAAAACGTTGTAGTCAATTGATGAGATGAATGATGTGATACTGATTGGTAGTAGTAAAAATTGTGTCGTAATAGTATTTTACACACTAACGGTCATCTATATGACATTGTCATGTACTAAGACCAGTGCAGTCCATAGATAAATATTTCAGGGCTTCAGAGTTTATGTCTTTAATTCTCCTACTGGAAATCATTTGAACACAAGGCGTTGAACCAATGTTGCTTTAATGCTGGCCCGTAAGCCACACACCTATCCAGAGCGACCATTTTGTGAGAGACAGGTTATCTAGTTATCATATAACGTTACCAATTGGAGTTACTGCTTTAATGCGTACAGCTCTGAAATATCTTGATAAATACAATGTGTACGGAAAAGTTATTAAAATGCATATTTTATTAGTTACCTCTCACCGCTTCATTAGAATGCATATTTTATTAGTTACCTCTCCCCGCTTCATTAGAATGCATATTTTATTAGTTACCTCTCACCGCTTCATTAAAATGCATATTTTATTAGTTACCTCTCCCCGCTTCATTAGAATGCATATTTTATTAGTTACCTCTCACCGCTTCATTAAAATGCATATTTTATTAGTTACCTCTCCCCGCTTCATTAGAATGCATATTTTATTAGTTACCTCTCCCCGCTTCATTAGAATGCATATTTTATTAGTTACCTCTCACCGCTTCATTAAAATGCATATTTTATTAGTTACCTCTCACCGCTTCATTAGAATGCATATTTTATAGGTCTACGGCCATTTATACAGTGTAACGCCTTCAGTGCGAAGACAGAATTGACCTCAGATTTTGGCCTCAAAACCAATCCCGGTGCTAAAACGGTTAGCAGATTTCAGATTACAAATAATACAAATATGAATCCTTTCTTCTATCTTTCTTACTTAACTCTTCTAACCCTTAAAGCATTACTTCACATGATATAAGTTATCGTTAAATATACATTTTATTTGGCATTAATCCTCATTTTTACTCAAATCGAGGTTTAAATTGCTGCAAATCAGGGTGAATGAAAATTACTTGATTCAAGTAAATGTAAAATTGTTAGTGCAGTAAAAAATGTTAAAATGTAGGTCTATATATTTGCATAATTTCTATAGTTTGTATAATCACCTGATTTTTTTTAATTTCGTCTATAAAACATGGCATGTACATAAATTCTACCTTGACTATGAACGCGTATGGGTCCAGGATGGATGCACTCTTTAAAAACCGAGGTCGCATTATATGGAAACGGAATCTTTATGGTCCTCTTAAAGAATATCGGGATAGTTTTATATCAAGATCTATCACACTATTCTTTGGTAGTTTATATTGATGTTATCGAAAGGTTACCATATTTGTTTTTGATGTAAATACAGACTGTTATCCTGAACTGAGAGCTCCGCCCCACTACACCCACTCTTTCTATATAATACAAATGTACATTATAATATCACACACATTTTGCATTGAAAAGATTAGAATGCCCACAAATAGATTCTGTAAATATCACCCCGTGATATGTGCATACATAGGCCTACACTTAGAAATTGTTAACATAAGGATGTTGTACCAACAGAACCTTTTGTTCCTATTATAAGCCCTGCACGCAACAAAGATAAACGAACCATGTATGGCAAAATGGAGACGGTATTCAGAAATACAAAGACTGCCATACGAATTATAAAGGACTAGCCCACCACATATGTTTAGCGAAATTCAAATCTCGCCAGGATAAGTCATTCAATTTTAACTTGATTTCTGCTGAAACACATTAGCTTAACTCTTTAAGGCCTCACGATGCATTAAAGCATCATTCTACTTGATTTTCTTACAACCAAAGGTTTTAAATGAAAATTTCCATGAAACTGGATTACTAATAGATTACATGGTATTTTTCTTTAATTTTCCACCCACATCAAATCATCTCCATCCACTACAAGTCGAGAATTGCGGCAGCAATTCGCGACTTGTAGTGGATGATGATGACAATGGTAAATTCAGGCTTGAAAGGGTTAATCATATTTAGCAGCACAAACCATACGAACCATAAAAGATAAGCCCACCACATATGTTTAGCGAAATTCATACCTTGCCAGGAAAATCAAGAGTCATTCAATATTAACTTTATTTTTTGTTCAAATACTTTAATATAAAAATAAAGGTGACCAGGGGGTAAAATGTAAAGTCGGATGATAGGTTTTCAGACTTGATATCAGACTATAAATCTGCACCTTTACCTTTACTTTAATATAATGATATTTAGCAATAAAAAATCAATTAACCTTCCAACCTTCTAAATTTCTGATGTAGGCCTAACAGGAAATTTTTTCACAACAATTAATAAAACTAGAGGTGAGTTGTGACTTTTCAAGTAGGCCAACAATAATGTTTGGACTAGGTTTTATGAATTTCGTGGCGGCCATTTTGAATTTTGTTAGGTTATTTTTATTATGACTTACTTACTTACTAACTGGCTAGCTACATAATTAATCAACTCACTAACTAACTAAATCAGTCTCTCATTCACGACTCACTAACTCATCCACGCACTAGCTGACTAAGTCATTCACCATATCACTCACTAACTAAATCACTCACTCACACACTCGCTCACTCACTTCATGTCTCACTCTTTCACTCACTCTTTCACTCACTCACTCACTCACTCACTCACTCACTCACTCACTCACTCACTCACTCACTCACTCACTCACTCACTCACTCACTCACTCACTCACTCACTCACTCACTCATTCACTATAACTAGCTAATTATCTCACTCACTGACAAATTAACTCACTAGCAAACTAAATCACTCACTCACGCACTAACTGACTCACTCACTCAGCCATTCGCTCACTCACTCGCGTCACATCTCAGTTGTATATGGTTTACTTACTTTCTGGCCAGTCCTCTGGTATGTCGTTCAGAAATATTCGGCTTCCGAAGTCAGGGTGTAAACAAAGTCCTGTCTGTCCACTTATTCCTAAAAGAGAGAATGAGTATTTGTGAATGCCATTTTTTTTTTCACATGATATATATAAAGAGGCTTTTCGTCCATGAAACTCCTGGGGCTTGTTTCACTAAGAAAATACAATCTTTGAAGTTGTAATTGCTAACGCAATTTCCAGCTTCAAATGAAAAAAGTAGTTATGTTTTGGGGAAATAGAGATTCTATTTTTGGAAAATAGACATCTCCAATATTGATTTTTTAGATTAACTATAAGCATCTAACAAAAAATATTTTGTTAAATTTAGTGATATTTCTATTGCTCTTAACCCTTTGACCGCCGGATTTTCATTTTTTTATCAGCACATTAAGTACCACCTTTTAAACATGTTAAACATAAAATGTGACATCAATCAGCAATATTTGAAAACAGTTGACCCACATATTGTCAAATCTGAATAATTTTCACTCACTTGAAGTTGTGGATCGCGTCAGCGAGACACAACTTTAAGTGGGTGAAAATTCAGATTGAAGAATTTGGCGGTTAAATGGTTAAACATGCTTCAAACCGTATATACACGGTTTCAGCTGCACAAGGGTTAAATAATGGTAACGCCAATATACATATGAGAAATATGATCGCTGTAAAAAGTGGCCAGAAAATGGAAATTAGAAATGTACTGGTGACTGACTTTATGATTTTGTGATTGCTAAAGTCGATCCCCGCAATAAGAAAATTAAAAATATAAAATAGCCGTAGATCCATATTATATGGGTATTCAAATGAAGCAGAAACAGGTAACTATACTCGCCGTCAAATTAACCAGGATCGCATGATTTTCGGCGATTTCTCCGTCAATTCTGAACCGATTTTCTTAAAATTTTGCAAAGGCCATTTTCTATTCAAATCCTAACAGCGGTAAAAATTATATTGAATATTTCAAAAGTTAGACCATTTGACATGTAATAAAATTCTAGAATTAGTTTAATGGGTTTATAGAGGGACGTCGTAATGTCAATTTATTACATGTCAAATGGTCTAACTTTTGAAATACGACATATAATTTTACGAAATTTCAGAGATATATGGACTCTGTTGAAATATGATTGTCACCAAATTCCATGACCGAGAAATCAACGAAAAACATGCGATCCTGCTTAATCACTTTTAATGTGACTTTGGGTATAAGACATTTATCATTAATTGAAATATGTCTCCATGATATATACCCAGGAATAGGCCTAACCCTTGAAAGTTGCCTTAGAATTTGCCTCAGACAATTTAAAAATCATCTTCTTCGCAGCGCTGAGACCACCTAGCTCCCCAACCGCTTAGGTTACCCTCTAATTTTATCTCGGTACTTTTGGCTGCAAAGAGGGGAGATTTGAGATAAGTATCTAGGAGTTACAGGTGACTCCAGGAGGTACATCTAGTTTATCTCACCTGGTATGGACACGTAGATGACCAGGGCACAGATGATGAGAGCAGATGACACATCATATTTAATTACAGGTGACTCCATGATTTAGTTCTAGTTTATCTCACCTGTTATGGAGAGGTAGATGATCAGAGCACAGATGAGGAGATTAAATGTCGGCATCTTGATGTTATTAAGTTTTGCAGGTTTTATGTAAATCCTGTCACGTACGCCTTTCCTTTCCTTTCAGCCTACAACACACATGACAGCACCGGTATTATGACTGACATAGACATTCAAATAAGTAAAGTACATGAGGGAAGATCCAGAATTATCATAGAATGAAAAAAAATTTATTAGCTAATATATGGGGGATTGGTACTCTAAATTTACCAGGGTAATTGAGGCACTACCCTGGTAAATGTTGGCTGCCAAATACGATATTTTGTCAGCTTTGATCAATGTTGAGGCAATTTAGTTTGTGTTGCCCAAACCATCCACCCCAATATTTTTCACCTTTGCAAAAGGTCGAATTTTACAACAGTTTTTTTTTATAATAGAATGGAATCTGACGAATATGAAGCGGTATCACTTGTTTTGAGCTAAGCTGAGCTGGGTCAGCTCCCAGCTCACGCTACGAGATAATCAGAGCTGAGCTGAGCTGAGGTCAAAAGAAAAATAGTACAATACAATATACTCTAATAAATAACACTGGATCACTGATCATAACGTCTTCATAACGTCTTCATAAAGTCTTTTAAAGTCTTTATAACGTCTTCATAGAGTCTTCATAACGTCTTCATAAGGTCTTCATAAAGTCTTCATAAAGTCTTCATAACGTCTTCATAAAATCTTTATAAAGTCTTTATAACGTCTTCATAGCGTCTTCGTAGAGTCTTCATAACGTCTTAATAACGTCTTCATAATGTCTGTCTTCATAACGTGTTATCACATTCCTACTGAATTATTTATCTTTTTATAACCCTTAAAGCGCTCATTATAAAATTATTTTTTTTACCTACGTGAAGTTGTGTGTCGCTACCGCGAACCGACCAGTGGGTAAAAATTGTTTTGTTTTTAATTTGAGACCGAACATTTGCAAATCTTGATGTTAAAACACTCATTTCCAATAATCTTTATTAAACTAATTGCTGATAAAATGGATTGAAAACGACAATTGCTGTGGCATTTTGTTTGGTTTGATAAAAATCAAATAAATCGGGCTTTATGCCACTTTTGTGCACATATAGGCTAAAGTGGGCCAGGATAACCTCCTGTTTGGCTTGATACTAGCTTGAAACGCCTATAACAGTTCACTGGTCTTATAACGGTTTTTGAAAATGCACCTGTTCAGTACCACATGGTGGGTGTTATATGAGAAATCAAAAAGACCTGCTGATTTTTAAACATATTACAATCTTAGAAGAAAAATAAACATTGCTGAACATTGCACCAACACACTTTTATTGCCTCGCCCATGTTTTCCACTTAATAAATATTCCTCATATTTCGTGATAAATAATTATATATCTGTGTATATAAATACTATTGTTTTTAAATAAGTATTTCATATATCTACTATTAATTTTAGATGTACCTGTTTCTGATTTTCAATTACTCTGGTAATTGTCTTGTCAGGTCTGTCTGTGTTTGCTGATCATAAATAACCAGGTTATGGTGATTACCTACACGTCCTTATTGCTTTTGGTGGTTTACGACTTGAGTGACATCTATGAGGACAGGTGCATTCTGAGTAACAGTCAGGTGATTGTACTGTCTGTCAAATTTACAGCGCCCCCTGGTGAACCACTAATTAACTGATAACGCACAGGAGCTGAACGATTCCTAAATTGGTGAGGAAAGTTTTAATTAATTTATGCAGTACGGTGTGTCTGCTATATTATGTTTAATAACTCGGTGCTATAAACTCGTTGTTTTAAAATAAAGTGTTTCTTGAACCATTCATTCATGTATTCACTGATTCGTTTATTCTGTTATTCATTGATTTATTAATGTATTATTATCTCTTCATTGATTTATTGATTCATGCATTCCTTCATTTGTTCGTTAATTCGTCCGTTCATCCATACTTTTATTCATTCATTCATTCATTTATTCATTCATTCATTCATTCATTCAAACATGCAAACTTTTAGGCATGTATTCATTCCTTGATCCAGTCATTTACGCATTTATTTATTTATTCTTTTTTCATTCTTACATCAATGCATTCATTAATTTGTTCATTCTTTCATTTATTCGTTATCCTTCATTTGTTAATTCATTTTTTCCTTCATTTGCCCATGTATACACTCATGTGTTTATTCGGCCATTCGTATATTTATTAATTTTAAATAGGTTAAATGTATTCCATGGACAGTCGTAGTAAACCATCAAATGGACATATCTATATAAACTTAGTTTACTGTTTCAATGATGATTATTTAAGACATCGTTGAAAACATAGCGTTGATAAATACTTTATTTTACGACTGTTTTGTGTACTAGGGGCAATCTGATTATATATATTGACCAAGTCTTAAAAAACGTGATAAAATAACTAATGTTGTTTCAATGTTGAGCCAAAGTCTGCAACTCCAGCCCAACATTAACAACAACATTGGACCATATCGGGGGTATATCTGCCAAGTCGGTTATTGCATGATGATATTCACACTACATGGTGCTATGTGCAGCCATTTGTACAGTGATTGGTTTGTGAATTTACAACTGAGACCACACAAGTGGACCAGTGGACAAGCTGAAGAAATAGGCAAAAGTGGCACAATGCTGGTTTTTAAATTAAAATAGACGTTGACGCATGTGCACGGAAAGAATCCACCTGTAACATTTGGTCATTTTGTGAACAGTGTATATTAATTGTAAACAAGTTAGTTGATATTTACAGTAATACATGTAACATTTCGAATGGATTCCTATATGTACTGTAGGTAAATCATGAAACGCTATTCAGAAACACAAGTATGCAGAATATAATTTTAAACTAATGATTCCTGGAATCGAAGGTTCACTTCATCAATTTCTAACATTATATTTATTTTTTTATTTTTTTTCTATTTATTGGTATATTCATTTATTACTGTATTCATTTATTATTGTATTCATTTATTCATTTATTCATTCATTCATTTATTCATATATTCATTTATTCATTTATTTACATTCTGGATTAAAATACTAAATATATACTAAAACAAGCACAGGATATAATATGCATCAGAACTATTTAAAATAACCTACAGTTAAACAGCATTGTAGTGATATTTTTATTTCAGTTTTGAAGATGTATGGGATCTACAGCAGGTAGAACAGCCACGGGTAATTTTAAATAACCTGAAGTTGCGAATGATAATAGAAAGTGATAACATATGGCAGCGAACTTTACGGGGAGAGTAACAGGTATTTTATATAAAAGAATTTTAAACAGTCTCGGTATAAAGAAATGTATTTATGTGTACGGAGCACGAGGAGGATGGCATTCATTTTCTATTGCCATGATCTGCGTGTCAAGTATCTCAACCCATTCCATAGCCCTCCAAATGAAATATCTTTCAATTCTATGTTACAAATGGAAGATTCAAACATGATCACTGGTTTATGTCTGTATATATATCACTCACTTCAACGCAGAAAAACACACTGTGACACATTGTAATAGTTATGTAACATTATGCTTACTATGTGTACTTACTGTATGCTTGGCATTATGCTCATTTTGTACGGGCCATATCAAATAAATTATTCGTATTCGTACATATTAAGATTTCTCGCCACAAAACAAATTTTCAGGTGAAGTCCTCCGATAGGAGAGACACCTTGCACCTTGAGACGGAAAAATCCGTAATCACCTTTCAGTTGTATTAATATAGATAGAATGTTGTCATCAGTGTTTTTAATATTTATGATATCTATGTCTATTATAGGTATGTCAAAATCTTGACCCCATAATTATAATCCATCATAATTATAGGTAGATAATTTATATTACATAATATTACTACGATTACTACGATTACTGCGTAATAACACATGCTGACCACGCGAAAACTACAAGCCAGAAAACATTCATATATGAATGATCTCTGGTCAAATCACAATATGTTACATGGAGAGTTTAATCAATATTCGTGTATAGAAACTCTCTGCATTTTTATGATCGAGGTAATTTCCCTATAATTTGCCACCTGGTTGTGCACTGTCCATTCGAGTTCATGTGTGCACCAGCCTTGAAAAGATCATTTCATTAAAATCAGACTGAATACGTAAATGAAACTCGCATATTTCTGCCCAAGCAATATGATTTTCACTTCCAAAATGTTGAGTGAAATGAATAAAAATTGTATATGTCAAATAAATAATCGATTCTGGGATCCAACTGGTCACACGACGTTGTTGCGACGTACATTATATAGTAGGCACAGTGAGATGTAAATTGTCTAGCTGGTAAAAGTTGTGATACGTTTCATTCGCTCGTGTACAGCTGACAATGACATCATCCACATGAACAGAATATGTCAAAGTGTGAGGTAGGACTTGAAGGTGCAGGTTTATAGTCTGATATCAAGCCTACGGACTCGTCAGCCGACTTTACATTTTACCCCCTGTTCATTGGGCCTGTTTATTCGTGTGTCATTTCAGCTCCACGGAGAGGACACAGTCCTGCAGCCATCGTTTAAACAATTCAGCTCATAATAGAGGCTACTTATAATCCATCTTTTGAAGTTTTTTAACCGGAGTCCCTTTGCAAGTCCATGGCAAACAAACCACAAATATACTGTAACCTCGGTGGACGTCCAATTAGAGCTCACTGGTCTCCAAGCTGTCAGAATTACAGGCCACTTGATTGAACAGAAAATTGATCAAGTGTATCTGTTTCACGGTGTTAAACATGACCTTCAGCTGGTGATGAATCGGAGTTTGATGGCAGAGTGTGACATACAAACAAATTAAGCCTTCAACAGTTAAGGCGCTGAAATGCTTGTATATAAACAAATTTGAAATCACCATAAATGTCTTAGTCAGCACTTTCCGCTTCATGAGAGAGGGACATGGCGCAATGGTTAGAGCGTGGCGCTCTGCCGATGTCGCTGCCTGCCGTGCGGTTTTGAATCCCGCTTGGTGCAGAATTTTTAGAGAATTATCATGTTTCTCCCCGCTCAATCTTGAGATATTGTCAAGATGTTGTGTCCTTGGACAAGACACTACACCCTCAAATGCTTCACTTGACTCAGGTAAAAATGAGTATCTGGTAGGACAGAGATGGCAATGTGTACGACCCCATATATGGGGTGATTGGCTATCATGTGACCCTCTGAGAGGGTCACATGATAGCCAATCACCCCATATAAGGACATAATTATTCATACCATATAAGGGGTGATATATCACCTTTAAACATCAACATTTGCAAATATTTGGTCCCGAATCAAACAAATATGAACATTTTTCACCCATTTGAAGTTGTGGGTCGCGGTAGCGAAACACAACTTCAAGTGGGTGATAACTTGACTTTGTTTTAAGAGTTGAGCAGTTGTTTATTCGGGTTGTTGGACAAGGTTCGCTATTTCACTTCATGCCTCACTTACTGGGAACCGGGGGGGATGCAGTGGTTAACGCTGCCTGCCTGGAAAGTCGGAGACAGTATATTTTAACCGCGCTCTGGCACTTAGGTTTTAAAGAAACAAAAAAAATCTTTCCCGCTCACTTGTAAAGATTCAATATTGTGGGTAGCCTCCGTGGCCGAGAGGTAGCGTGCTCGACCTCAGGCTGCCAGTGATCGAATATCGAATCCTGTGTCTGGAGGGCTGTGAGGACATCTCATACAAATCACTATCCCCACGAGGTTCTTCTGGCCCAGTTTAGCCTACATGTACACAACGGTGGCCTAAAACCTCATTATTTGCATTACTGTGAAGCGGGGCGATGAAGTGGTTAACGCCGGAGCTCAGACTTCAACGTTAACTCAACATCAAAGCAACATTGGGTCACCATATCGTGGTAAAGGAGCGCGCAGCGCGTGGTCCTTGACGCAATTCATGTCGATACACTGATTTCTACCTTAATTAACCCTTTAACCGCCAAATTATTCAATCTGAATTTTCACCCACTTGAAGTTGTGTCTCGCTGACGCGATCCACAACTTCAAGTGAGTGACAATTATTCAGATTTGACAATGTGGAGGTCAACTGTTAACAAATATTGCTAATTGATGTCACATATTATCTTTAACATGTTTAAAAGGTGGTACTTAATGTGCTAATAAAAAATGAAAACTCGAATATATGCGGCACCGGCGGTTAAAGGGTTGACTCGACGAGGCAATGGCTGACGTGATCGCCTAGTCACAACGAGAAGGATATTTCTCTGAAAAACCCACGCAAGATCAGCGGGGTTCGAACCAGGGACGCATGCATGACTGGCGAGGCGGTCAGAAGCTCTACCAAAGCGCAGCGTCCCCTTCTCTTCAACACCCCGTGTTTGCTGACCACTCCTGTATAGTCACCATCATTCTCATTCATTAGATCCACTACCATTCGACTAGCGTTCGCTAGTGGCTCAGATTGCTTGCACTGTAGTATGTGTTCTGTTGGAGATATTCATGAGCTTGACCTAATTTTTGGGCTGGCCAATCACCACATGTTTAAAAAGTATGTCCTTGACTTTGTAAACAAGATTTACCAATACACTGACCCGCCACGTGGCTGTTAAACTATTGCTGCGTGAGTGACAGGTGGAAGGATGGACGATGATAGGGAAGTTGGTCGGTGATTGGCCAAGGTACATATTTTAATGTCCCTTTTGACACAGTTTGAAAGGGTCAAGCTCGGGGTCACCAGACACCAGCTTTTGAGGTCCTATCAGGACGCGGCTTACAGTAGAGATTATCAAAGCTCTGTAGCAGGGCCAGCCTGGCCTGGCTGTGCTGAGAAGGAGGCTGAGTCAACATACACGACCGGCAAACAAGAGCAGTTTATGCAATGTTGTTTTAACCCTTTCAGCGCGGGGACCGTCTTTATACGTCAGAATCTGACGTCTGTAGACGTCAGATTCTGACGTATAAAGACGGTCCTCGCACTAAAAGAATTAAAATATTTATAATGGCCGTAGACCCATAACGTAGGTATTCAAATGAAGCGGAAAGAGGTGAATAAGACATTTATGCTAATTTCAAATTGAAATAAACCCTTTGGCCTCCATGGTTTATACAAAAATATGTCAGCGCTTTAACCCTTTAACCGCCAAATTATTCAATTTGAATTTTCACCCACTTGAAGTTGTGTCTCGCTGACGCGATCCACAACTTCAAGTGAGTGAAAATTATTCAGATTCGACAAAATGAAGGTCAAATGTTTGCAAATATTGCCGATTGACGTCACATTTTATCTTTAACATTTTCAAAAGGTGGTACCTAATGTGCTAATAAAAAATGAAAACCCGAATATATGCGGCACCGGCGGTTAAAGGGTTAAGGGTTAATGAAGGACAGCGTCGCAGGGCGGTGTTGAGTTGGAGTCAACGTTTCGTGTTCTCGCTGGAAAAGAACGTGTGAGTAAAGTGAAGTGTATTATATTCACCTGAGATACCACATAGGCCTACTTAAATAAATACAGCAGTATTTCAGACACTGAAACCAGCCGGACTCCAAACCTGCAAGTATAGGGCCCGAATCTACACTCTTTCAGCAGTGTCATCTGCCCGCAGGGGAGTGAGAGGGCTGTCGTTCAGTCTAGCCCGAATCACTACAGGGTCTATGCTCGAATCGAATACAATTTAAACTCGAATCAAATACAAATTTAAAATTTAATGAAATCAATACTGTAGCTGTCCATAGGTACCCCAAACTGTACGTATCGTACTGTGCAACAACTCTCGATAACAGTATAAAGCTCACACGGCAAAAAAAAGTTGTGGTGTTCTTATTCATATTCGTGTAAATAATAACCAGCAAATTGAAAATTGAAAAGATAACCAGCAAATTGCTGACGAAAATTATTGAACGATGATATGTTACGCGATGGGAGTAGATCGAAAGCCTGTAATTCAAGTTAGAAAAATAGATCGATATAATAAATATATCTGAAACATTTTAAAGTAAGATAAATATTTCGATTAAAAAACTAGTAATTGTATTTAACATTCTTCAACGATGCGAATATTTATTATATTTCTTATTTTTATTTAAAAAAAACATGTTACATTTTTTAGATCAGTTCATAACCCCCACCTTCAATCCTGTTATCAGCTTTTGAGAGAAAATACCCCGCCCCCCCCCCCCCTAAATGTTGAAATAACTTGTCTAATAACATATGACTTCAAACAGTGAGATTCGAGAATGACTGGCCGTCAATTTGAAAAAAAAGATCAGCGAGACTCAACTTCAAGTGAGTTAAAATTACAATTAAATAACTTGGTGACTAAAGGGTCAGCACGCGCTGGTGTAACAGGTGTGTGTACGCGTCGCACGTGAAGGGGGAGGGGAGCGACCGTGAGGGAGCTGGGTGGGGGGGGGGGGGGTCCGCACGCGTCGCCCTCTGTAGATACGACATACTCGGCGTTGATTGATTGTTGTGCCATCATCGCAGACATTGGCTCGACGTTGTGCCAGCACTTGTTTAACCCTTTCATTGCGGGGACCGACTTCAGACGTCAGATTCTGACGTCTAAAGTCGATCCCCGGGCAGAATGAATTAAAATATTTATAATGATCGTAGACCCATAAGGTATTAAAATGAAGCGGAAAGAGCCAAATAAGACATTTATAATGATTTCAAATTGAACAAACCCTTTGGTCTCCATGGTTTATACAACAATATTTCAGCGCTGTAAGGGTTAACCCTTTCAAGCCTGAGTTTACCATTGTCATCTTCATCCACTACAAGCCGCGAATTGCTGTCGCAATTCTTGACTTGTAGTGGATGAAGATGAGTTGAAGTGGGTGAAAAATTAAAGAAAATTGTCATGTATGGGTAAACTAATTTTATTGATATTTTCATTCTAAAGCCCTTAGTTGTAGGAAAATTAGGTCTGTTTCCAGGGATGTAAAATGATGCTTTAATGCATCGTGAGGGCTTAAAGGGTCAATACCTCCTTCACGGACTGGTCGTTATTTATCTGTTTATTGTAATCATGGTAATCAGAATGCAGTGTGCCACGAAACGTGAATCAATTGACCATCAAATTAACCCTTGTCTCGCTGAATCATTTGTTTCTATTTTTCGTCATTTAAAGCTTTAAATGCTTTAAATGAATAAATGTATGTACACAAAATAGACATCTACAATATTGAATTATTGGATTAGCTTAGCATCTACCACAGCTCAAATTTAGTGTTATTTCTATTGAAATTTAGTGTTATTTTTATTGATTTCTATTTCATGATTGAAATAGTTTATACACGTCTCCAGCAGCACAAGAAAACAACATATCATTTATATTCCATATATGTTTTTTTGACAATTTGTTTGTATATTAATATTTATTCTGCAATCGAAAATAAACATGATTGCACTTTTAAAGAACACTTTAAAATATACACAGCAATAATTTTTTTCTTTAACACAAATTCAAACTTTTATAGAAAAAAAATTGCTAATTTGAAAATTATCCCTTTAAAATGTAATAGGCCTAAACCCTAATTTGTATGTATTTTATATTCTGAATCAAGGTAGCGATACATATGCCTGATTTTAAATAACTTAATTTTGGGCTATGACGACATTCATCGTTATAAGCTGACTATTAACTTTACATGATGTTTATTTTGCACGTCTTGTGCTGACCATCTGTTATGAGCGAATCAATGAATCGGACACGGGCTTAGCTGTATAGAGCTTAACCCTTGTGCGGCTAGAACCGTATATATGTGTTAACCCTTGTGCGGCTAGGACCGTATATATACGGTTTAACCCTTGTGCGGCTAGGGCCGTATATATACGGTTTAACCCTTGCGCGGCTAGGACCGTATATACGTTTAACCCTTGTCCTGCTAGAACCGCATATAAACGGTTTAACCCTTGTGCTGCCAGGACCGCATATATACGGTTTAACCCTTGTGCTGCTAGGACCGTATATACGGTTTAACCCTTGTGCGGCTAGGACCGTATATATACGGTTTAACCCTTGTGCGACTAGGACCGTATATATACGTTTTCCAGCAAGTTTCAACCAAATGAAATGTCAGCTTAAAGGGACAGGCCCAGGTCTAAAATCATCAAAAAATCGGTGATTTTATTTTGGCTTCTTAATATGACCATATGATGTAAACATGTCCATAGACTAGAACTGCAAAAGTTTTTTTTAATTTTTGTGCTGTGCATTCACCAGTTAGGCCAAATATAGAGACAAAATTCCCGTATTTCTTATTTTTGCCATGATTGTCAATAATTAGAAATCAGAAATATCGTCTCTATATCTAGCCTAACTGGTAAGTGCGCAGCACAAAAATTAAAAAACTTTTGCAGTTTTAGTCTATGGACATGTTTACATCATATGGTCATATTTTTAAGCTAAAATAAAATCACCGATTTTTTTATGGTTTAAGACCTGGGCATGTCCCTGCTGACAAAATAGTTTGTGGTTGATGCTCAATATTATTAAAATAATTAAATTTAAGGGGTGTCTATGTTTTTTTTTTTAAATCATAGTTGAAAATTTAGCTCCACAAAATGTATTTATTTGTCATTTTTTTCAGATTGAGGTCATCACGAATGTCTCAGTTAGCTCTTTCCGCTTTATTTGAATACCAATGTTATGGGTCTACGGCCAAAGTTTAGTTCTTTCAGCATTGGGGGCGATTATAGACGTCAGATTCTGACGTCTAAAGTCGCCCCCCGCACGCTAAAATGATTAAATCAGGGGTATTATGAGCGTGAATTGAACAGACAGTAGCTATAGCAATGCAACAGTCTCTAGCCGTTGTGCCGTCTCCCTCTCTTTAGGACCAAAACTCAGAGCAGTAATCTAAGCTAAATTACTCACCTGAGTAATTGTACAAAAAAACAAAAACATGTCAATTTTTGTTGGTGTTGTGTAATTTTATGTCCACACTCTATTTCTTTTCATGAAAAAACACTGTAAAAGATTTCAGACGCAGTAATAACATTTTTCTGCCAACGAAATAATATTACCCGAAGCAGTAATAATGGGTTAATGTGGCTGGCTGTATAAATCTGGGTGAGTTATTATGAGCGGGGATTAAACTCGCGCGACAAGCCGCAGCTATAGCATAGCACTACTCTCTAGCCGTCGTGCACCTTCCCTATAACGGGTTAATGTGGCTGGCGGTATAAATCAGAGTGAGTTATTATGAGCGCCGTCAATTTACGAGGCAATCCACGTTATGGCGGCTGATGATCGATTACATCTGATATGACACATCATACAGAGCGTGACCACGTCTGTAGACGTCAGATTCTGACACGCGCACTAAAAAAAAACATCTATAATAGCCGTAGACCCATAACATAGGTATTAAAATGAATCGGAAAGAGCTAACTAAGACATTTATGATGACTTTAAAGTAAAAAAAACTTTGGTTTGTTGGTTTATTTAAAAATATTTCAGCGCTTCAAGGGTTGAGCTGGTCAAAACACAGAGGTCAGAACGCCACAGGTTTAATTTCCGCTCGGAAATAAGCAGCTGCATTCTAAATTATAATTTTTGACATCGACCTAACCCTTCAGATGCTAGCGGCGTTTTAAGGGTTGAGTTTTAAGGGTTCATTAACCCTTAAACCGCTAAACGCGACTATTATTCTCTCACCCTTTCACTACTAAGCGCTAGTATTGTTGTTTTTAATCTACTTTATTAGACGTTTAACTTGGGGGCGGTGGCCCTCGCTTTTTAAGCCCTCACGATGCATTGAAGCATCATTTTACATCCCTGAAAACACACCTAATTTTCCTACAACTAGATGTTTTAGAATGGAAATTTTCATGAAACTGGTTTACTAATACATGGTAATTTTGTTTAATTTTTCACCAACTTTAAATCATCTTCATCCACTATAAGTCGAGAATTGCGACAGCAATTCACGGCTTGTAGTGGATGAAGATGACAACGGTGAATTCAGTCTTAAAGGGTTAGGGTAGTGGATAGCACCCTGCTTTCCACGCTAGAGTTCGGGGTTTGTTTCCCGGTCTCGGCGGTTTGAAAGAAACAAAACTGTTTCTTCCCCATCCACTCGTAAAACCCAGTATTGTGGGGATCCTCCGCGACCGAGTGGGGGCGTGCTCGGCCTCAGACCGCCAGGGCTTGAATTTCAAATCCTGTGTCTGGAGGACAGTGTCATCTCACTCATCTCACCATCCCCAGGAGGTTCTCCTGGCCCAATTTAGACTGTATGTGCACAAAAGTGGCCTAAACCAAATTCATTTCATTTTCTTTTTTTAGACGTTTAACTCGCAGCTATTGGGAACGAAATAAGCGTTTGAACATTATGATTTGCAAATATTTCGTCCCAAATTAAGTAGGTAAGAGTAATTTTCTATCCCTTGAAGTTGTGGGTCGCGGTAATGCTCATGGAGTGCAACTTGTGGATGTAGTAAACATCACTAGCTTTTTATATGTATAATACACATTTTTAGTGAAATGAGATACTATTCAGGGATAGATACTTAAGGAGTAATATCATAAATTAATGTATGTCACTAATTATTATTGTTATTGTTATTATATGTGGTAGGCGATCTTAGCAGAGGTCTTCAGAGACCTGTTATTGTCTGCCAGTCATAGCATGTTTTTTTTAAACTCAGCATTGTTTGTATATATTTGCTTGCAAACATCTTCTGTAATTTATGCTGTACAACACCATTGTCATGACAAATCGAAATAAATAAATAAGTAATGAGACATAACAAGTGAGTGAAAATTTAAATTGTTTAATTTAGCGGTTTAAAGGTTAAAACAAAGGTTTTATTGTCCGTTAGAAGGTGCTAAACTGCCACTTTACTAAGTGGCAGTTTAGCATCTTCTAACTCCAAAGAGCCGATGTCGGCTTTGCCGTATTGGTCATTTTATTTTTGTGTACGTTTTTTTTTAATGCGGCGCTAATCGGTTATATATTCGATTGTCCCCATCTCATAAATTTAAACACTGTATGTGTGTGCACCAAGGAATGATATCGGCAGCAGCGGGATCCGAACCCGGTACCCCCAGGTTCAAAGTCAAACACGCCACCAAAGAGCTATCCTGGCGCACAAGCCAAAGTGAGGCGACGCAACTGTGTTTATACGGGAATAGTGTACAGAGCATACAGCCCTGCGACCATGTCGGCGCTAGGAACTCATCATACACATTATTATCTCTGTCTTACAAGGTACACATTTCAACCTGAGTGAAGTGAAGCATTTCAGGTTGAAGTGCCTTGCCTTGAAATAATTTTGTCCCAGCGCTAAGGGAGGCTATTTCATATTTCTCTGAAACCTCTCACCAAAGGGAAGATTGGACGTACACGATTGTAAGTGTTGGTTTCATTTTGCGCCACCTTCTACGATACTCAGTTTATCAAACAATTGATATTAAAAGGTGTTTATTAAAATAAAAATCGTCATTTGAAACGGGAAATTGCGTTATCTTCAAATAAATGACAATTGCTACAAACAATTCAGAATGATATACTTTTTAAATGTTTAATTATATATAATGGCAAGTTTGTTTTTAAGCTTACATAGTTTTCGATTTTCATGTGATCGTTCATAACTAATTCTGTTGCATATACAAATGTACAAATAGTATTATGACGCATAAATCTACACAGACTTGCCGTCGTCAATAAATATATATCTATAAATATTATACTGTCCATTTGAATGCGTGTAAGTCTGCATAGATTTCCCGTTGTCAATATATATCAATATATTTCTACTTTCTTATACTCCGCTAAATTTTCACCCACTTGAGGTTTTGTATCTCAGTCGCCACCCATAACTCAAAATAGATGAAAATTGTTTATATTTGTTTAACATTTTTATCATTTTGTGAACCTAAAATTTGCAAATGTTGATGTTTAAACAAACATTTAGTTCACAATAACAATAAACTTATCGGTTGTTGAGACTTATTCAAAACGATTCCAGTCATCACAGACAGATTAATGTAAACCAGTTGTTACGTACTTACAAATCACAGACTGCTGGGCTTCTCTGAGAACAACAACTCACAATCTGTTTTTACTCCTTCTTTTCCCGTTATATCCACATTCTTTGTATAGAGCACATCACATTTACCATATCTTTTATCTATGAATATGATACATTTTTTAAATTTAATGAGGATCTTTATGATATCTGTTATTCCTTTATATACAGCGTTTTTTATACTATTGGGAGACACTCATTTCATGTGACACACCACTTGTATATTTTCTGTAAAAGATGTGTATATCATGTGATATAATGTATGAATCATATGTATCTCAGCTGATACACGAAGACACCATGTAACGTCACAGCAAAACGAGGCTACAGACACAGGCAGGTGTAATACAGCGAATATGTACCTTCCTATTTTATTACTCTGTGTTTTTAAGCACAAGCATCTGGTGTCGCACAATGAATGATGTCCTCGATTTTTTGTTGTATTTCCACAAAATGCACAGTTTAACACAGCAAATTCTATATCCAAGATAATTTCTCAAATCAACTAGTTTAACACCGAGGATTATAGATTCACGATATTTGCCAAAATCAACTCTCTGTAGCTGATACTACCATTTCATATAAACTTGTGCAACGAAGGAGATGGTAGTGTTACGAATTTTTCAATACTAGTGTAGCACAGTGGATGATGCCTTGGTGATAATTGTATCTACATTTCTCTCTGGGTGTATCAGGGCGAATGCTTCCCTCTCTACTCGTACATAGTGACGGCTGGACTGACCTGTTACATGTAGCTGTAAACACAAGTAATTCACCCAATGCTGGGTTAATGTTGGGCCAGCGTCGAAGACGTTGGCCCAACATTAAACCAACATTGTTTCAAGGTTTGAAATGTTTACAATGACTCCACTGACACACACCTCTGTACCGCAAGACCCCGACAAGTAACACATGATAGCCCAACGCTGTGCCAATGTTGGCCCGGCGTCTTAGACGTTGGCCCTGCGTTGTTCCAGCATTGTCCACCATCTGTTACCCCCCCCCCCCCTCCTCGGCGATCATAACTCGCCAGCTGTCACAAGTCGTCTCCGCGCCGCACAACTCAGAACAGATCGATAATAGCTCTGATCGATCATACAAACCGATCACATACTGACCCCTGTCATGCTACGGTCCGCAAAAGCTGAGTCATCATGTATAGCTTTTATTTATTCTGTTATTTAACCATATTGTGTGTGTGTGCGCGCTGTGCGTTCATTGCGAGCTTTATAACAGTAACAGTACACACACACACACACACACACACACACACACACACACACACACACACACACATCAGGGCATTTCTCACAATGTTTCGTAAAGGAAGTAGTCATTTCTAGATTTATATCATTACCATTACACTCCCCCCCACCCTCTACCTATGAAGTATCTATGCTTTCTGTTTAACCCTTTAACCCCCGGTACCGCATGTATTCGTTTTTTTATTTTTTATTAGCACATTAAGTACCACCTTTTAAACATGTTAAAGATAAAATGTGACATCAATCAGCAATATTTGAAAACAGTTGACCTCCATTGTGTCAAATCTGAATAATTTTCACTCACTTGAAGTTGTGGGTCGCGTCAGCGAGACACAACTTCAAGTCGGTGAAAATTCAGATTGAATATTTTGGCGGTCAAAGGGTTAATAGCTCAGTCAGATCAGCTCTGGTTAAGTTCTAGCCAGAGCTCACCTGTCTGTAATAAACTACTCATCCTACAGATTTATTTGTTTGACTTTCCCGTTGAAAACATGCAAACATATTGTACAATATCATTATCATTCATTGAGTATAAAGTCTTCTAATAATATAAAAATGTTATATAAAACCCAATGTTCACCAGTTATAGGTGTTGACATAGCTATCATGTAAGAAAACGTAAAAAAAAATGAATCGGGCTTTAAGCCACCTTTGTGCACATATAGGCTAAACTGGGCCAGGAGAACCTCCTGAGGATGGTGAGACAACGTAAGATTCAATGTAGTTTGAAATAGTTAATTGTTATTGTACATGTTATTTAGAAAATATACACAGTAGATGATAAATTTGGATGTCGTTTTTTATGCGTTGGATTTTAAATTCGCAATTAAAATTAAATCCAGTGTGAAACGAGAGGTATTTATTGATGGAAATATTTGCTTGCATACTACTATAATAAGCCCGTATTCCGTTAAGTCATTTTTTTTAATTTTCACCCACTTGAAATTGTGTCTCGCTACCGCGATCCACAAGTTCAAGTGGGTGCAAATTACTGGCATGAGTTTAATTTGCGACAAAACATTTGCAAATTTTGATGTTTAAACATGCATTTTATTCCCAATAATATTGATTTTATTGGCAGATTTTATCGGCAAATAAAGACAAATTAACAACGACTCTTGTCGCGATTAGCGGGTTAAAGATTAATGATATAGATACCGCTTTGTTGTGGCTGGATTTCAACCCTTGAGCTGCTGGAACCGTGTATATACAATTTCAAACATATTTCAGATCAATAGAAATATCACTAAATTTGATAAAGATAGATTTTGGTGGATGCTTAGTTAATCTAATAATTCAATATACTATTTTTTCATAAATATAAATAATTTTCGTCATTTGAAGCTGGACATTGCATTAGCAATTCCAGCTTCAAATGAATGAAAAATACTCACAAACAATACAACAGCGCAAGGGTTACATTTTCAGTTTCAATTAATCTTGTGTGAAACGGTAAATATATGAGTAATTTTTACTAACTTGAAGTTGTGGGCCGCGGTAGCCAGACACAACTTCACTTGGGTGAAAATTTAAATGATTTTTCATAAATATAAATAATTTTCGTCATTTGGAGCTGGAAATTGCGTTTGAAACCCAGCTTCAAATGAATGAAAAATACTCACAAACAATTCAACAGCACATGGATTACATTTTCAGTTGCAACTAAATCTAATGTGAAACAGGAGATATTTGTTTGTGTATATCTGTGTCTCTAGGACGTGAATGGTTAAAGCATATGTTACCAGTACTACATACTAAGTGACTGGCGCTGAGCAGACTTTAACCCCTTAGGCCCCGTGTCGCTCATATACAACACGTGGTGTACACTGAAAATAAAATCAATTCACGAGACAATGCTCTAATCCACAACATAAGGGCTTTCATCTGATAAAGTGCACTGTGGTATTGGATGAAACAGAGTATTTCATTTCTCCTTAACCCTTTAAGCCCCCACGATGCATGAAAGCATCATTTTACATCCCTGAAAACAGACTTAATTTTCCTACAACTAAGGGTTTTAGAACGAAAATTTCCATGAAACTGGTTTACCAATACGTGGTAATTTTCTTTAATTTTCAAACCACTTCAAGTCATCTTCATCCACTACAAGTCGAGAATTGCGGCAGCAATTCGCGGCTTGTAGTGGATGAAGATGACTATGGTAAATTCAGGATTGAAAGGGTTAATTCGCATTTCCTAGTAAAGAAGTACTACCTCCTGGTGCTGGATTGTCAGCTGTATTTTATCTCATTTGAAGCTGGAATTGCTAACGCAATTTTCAGCTTCACATAATAAAAAAAGATCTCTACTTAAAAAAACACCCAAGCTTTATTTTCTGATTAATAATTTTAATAATAATACCAATAATAATATATTAATTTCGTGCTATTTACATGCAATTTAGCACTAAAAAATATAATATTGATAGTTGAATTACAGTATATATTACTATATATCCGGTTTTTATGTCAAGGAATATTGTGTGAATAAACATGATAAGCATATTAGCTCACAGACCGGCCAAGATAAAACTACGTGTATAATCAGCCAATCCAACTACTCATTTCGTTGTCATTTATATTCAGCATGTAAATAAATAATTAGCACGTGTATCCACCAGTCTAATGACCAGTTAACAAGTTTCTCACACCCGCTGCTTATGTTATTGATCACCATCTGAGCCCGTATAATATGAACAGTAAATCCAGCAACCACGAGATGTTGACCCAATGCTGATTTAATGTTGGACCAACGTCGCAGACGGTGGTCCAACATTAAGTCAACTCTGGGCTAAAGTTTCGTGTTTGTTGGGAATAAACCATGAAGACCAAAGGGTTTCTTTCAATTTGAAATCATCATAAATTTCTTAGTTAGGTCGTCCTGCTTCATTTGAATATATATGTTTTGGTTCTGCGGCCGTTATATTTGTTTACTCTTTTAGTGCGGGGACCGACGTTAGAGACGTCTCTAGACTGAGATTCTGACGTCTAAATTCGGTCTCCGCACTGGAAGTGATAACGCGGGACAACGGGCTCAACATTACGATCTACTTATGTTCAGGAAAGATGTATATCATCATCTTGGATATTAAAGGGTGTATCTGCCACTTTACAAAGTGGCAGATACACCCTTTAATATCCAAGGATGGTGTCTCATTTTAAATACATCGTGTAATATAATGCAGAATATTTTGTAGTGGTGTTTAATGCGTTGTAAATGGCTCGTTTGATAGTTTGGTATTACGTTCCATGCCATAGGATATGCAAACCTCATTCACATCTCATTCAATGACTAAGGTGTGATGAACACCTTTTTCATTAAATAAGTGCTGTATTGTCCCATATCGCACGAATGATGAACAGCATTTGATTTTGTCACACGATCAAATCACACATGATATAAGTGCCATACATAATACAGCTAGAGTGTGATATGGCCTGATACCGATATACGTCTCATGGCGAAAACTATAAGGGCCTACACAAGAACACATCCGCCTGTGAATCGCAAACGTGAATTGCAAATAGGACACTTTGCGCTGACAAGCGAAAGAGATGGTACTTCCCTCTGGCGGGCTGCCCTGAGGCGACTATCAAGATAATTATCTGATCATTATTATTTATAAATCATTCTGCTGACAGGTTTACTCGCCGTGTTACATATGTCTGTCTGAGTGAGTGAGTGAGTGAGTGAGTGAGTGAGTGAGTGAGTGAGTGAGTGAGTGAGTGAGTGAGTGAGTGAGTGAGTGAATGAGTGAGTGAGTGAGTGAGTGAGTGAGTGAGTGAGTGAGTGAGTGAGTGAGTGAGTGAGTGAGTGAGTGAGTGAGTGAGTGAGTGAGTGAGTGAGTGAGTGAGTGAGTGAGTGAGTGAGTGAGTGAGTGAGTGAGTGAGTGAGTGAGTGAGTGAGTGAGTGAGGTTTTTTTTAAATTTGAAATCATCATAAATGTCTTAGTTACTTTTTTCAGCTTCACTTGAATACCTATGTCATGGGTGTACCATAGATTAACCATATATTTAATAATTTTTTATATAATCTATGGGTATACGGTCATTATAGATATCTTACCCTTTCAGTGCGGGGATCGACTTTAGACGTCAGATTCTGACGTCTAAAGTCGATCCCCTCACTGAAAGGGTTAATACCTCGTTGATTTAATGCTGGGCCAGTGCCGCAGACGTTGGTCCAGCATTATACCAGCATTGGGTTATGTCTGGAGTAAACATGGCACACTCCCAGCTATCATTAAACACCATGCTGATTTGAATGTTATGCCAGCATTTTAAACTATGTACCAACATTGATACAACATTTGGTGAACCCTAGGGCTTGATGAAATATCCCAGCAAACACGAACAAATGTCGGGTATATGTTGGCCCATCTTCTACGACGCTGGGCCAACACCTACCCAACATTTCCAAAGTGTCGTGTTTGCTGGGTATTCTATCACTGTCCATTTTTACTATGACATGTAATGTACACTCCAACATACGTAGGCGGTGCAAGTCACCGGGTACGTGCATCAGGTGCATAGTACCTGACTTCACCTGTTCATAGTAACTGACAATAACATAGACATTTAAATAAAAATAACCTAATAAAAATAACAGCTAGACAGTCATTTAATCAAAGACTGCATCTTTCCGAAATGAATGATCCTAAGGATCCTAAAACTTTTAGTAGCATTGCATTCATTCGTAAAAATTATAGTGGGTAGTACAACTTCACTGGAGATGATCAATTATGACGTCATAGATTCAACCATATTTTATTCATTTATGTGGGTAGGTCAAGCATAACAGTACACAACAATTGTGAGACTTTGACGTCATAAAGTAGTATGCCATATAGTTACGTCATATATACCATGGCACCAATCCATTATATCTGGAACGTAATCCAGATCCTCGTTCCACTAAGAAAATCTCATCTTAACTTTCAGTCATTTATCATTAAAAAGTTAAGATCATCTTAAGATGATCTTAACTTTTTAATAATAAAAGACCTAAACAATGTCAAAGTTAAGATGAGATGTTCTTAGTGAAACGAGCCCCTGTATCCAAGTTGTAATTCAGATCATCCCAAAAATCTAATCGATTGTTCCGTGTCCCGAAGCACAGCTCTGGTAAAACTTTCGGTAATCAAAGGGGACAGAAAGACAGACAGATAAATTAACCAACAATACCAAACACATAGCCTTCTTGGTGGAGGTAATAGATAAAACTATAATATCAAAAACTAAAATTAATTGATTTATTTATCAAACAAGTATAAAATTCAAATTTAAATTCAGATCGTCTTTATTCTGAATTTTGTTCATGAAATGTTTGTAGTTTTTGTTCGAGAAATTAGCGTGACATTTTTTTACTTTTACATTGCGGGGATCAACTTTAGACGTCAGAATCTGACGTCCATAGACGTCTAATGTCGGTCCCACACTGAAAGGGTCCAGTAACATAATCCAGTCAGGCACTTACTTGACCCCATATCTTAGTACTACGTGTCAGTATGAACCTCTCCCCCGTCCTCATACTAGACTCGACAGGGGATTTAAATTTCAATGTAGAACACGTGCATCTAATTAGGTCTGGAGATCTCAATAACTAATGAAGAATGACACTTTGAGTTCTGATATGCACCATGTAGAACATGTAAT
Source organism: Flabesymbios commensalis (assembly GCA_964017125.1). Taxonomy (NCBI): domain Eukaryota; kingdom Metazoa; phylum Annelida; class Polychaeta; order Terebellida; family Flabelligeridae; genus Flabesymbios; species Flabesymbios commensalis. The sequence continues at coordinate 70,853,941 of OZ024916.1, forward strand.
GTAACATGAATAACAACAACTGAATAATAAATTAATAAAATAATAATACAGTTATCATGTAAATATTCTTAAAATGATGTTTTGCAGTGTAAATTGATGCCTACACTTTTAAATCTTGCATTATATTTTGTATTAGCCTATATCCTATATTATTCTTTACCATTATTTTTTGTACATGTACATGTTTTAATCATTCTATTATTGCATATGTATAAAGAGGGTCCATTACAAATAAGTACGATGTACTAACTGGTCTACCCTCTATAAATAAAGTTTATTGTTATTATATACAAGTATAATATGCTTTAGTAATTAGATATATAAATATATGATAACATAGCCTACACATTCATATATATAACCATATGTAATTCTAGCTTTCAAACATCCAACACATTATCCCTGTAAAAATACCAATTAAAATGTTTTATTCAATAAAAAAGCAAAAATAGATATCGATCCTATTTTATGTGCAAATGCAGACCACAGGTAAATCTGTTCAAAGTTACATGAATATATACTCATCATAAAAAAGTGAGTTGATAGTCACAAAAAAAAAGATTATAGAAGTACTATCATATCTTAATAAGAAAAATTGTTCAACACGGCACTCCAGTCATATTGACATATTTGTTAGATAAAGTAATATTGAATCAATTTAATTCAAAAAGAAAACACGGGGAGGGGGTAGCAAACATACGAAACTCTTTCAAAGTGTGTCCTTGAGTAAAAGTAATGACCAAAGATGAAACTTTGCTAGATTAGTATGTGGTAAGACATACGGGGTCATCCAGAGCAACTGAAGGTCAAAATGGGAGAAATTTGAGAAATGGAATCAATAGCTTGCTGGTCAGAATAACTTTATAATAGAAGAATAATCATTACTTACTAACCCTTTCTACTCAATGGCTATGATTTGTGTGCATTAATCCTCATGCTGTTAATTAAAAAAAATCAGCCACTTGAGGTTGTGTCTCGCTACCGCGACCCACAACCTCAAGTGGCTGAAAATTACTCATATTTGTTTCATTTGAGCACAAATAAATGCAAAACTTGATGTTTACACACACATTTCATTCCCAAAACCAGTGATTTGGACGACAAATAAAACAGGTTAAAAACGACAATAGTCGCGATCAGCAAGCAAAGGGTTAATGCACAAACACGGTTTAACCCTTATACTGCGAATTGTTTCATATGGCGTATAATCGTGGGCAAAATTCTAAAATGCCGAATGAGATTTAGTTTTTCATATTGTGCAACATTAACACAACATTCTTAATGTCAACGGCTGTTGCTTAAAATGCCTACCCAGCAAACAGAAAACAGTTGTATAATATTTATACAGCGTCAGCCCAACGTCTTCGACGTTAGTCCAACATTGCATAAATGTTATACAAATGTTTTGTGTTTGCTGGGTAGGTCCCACCGAACTAAGATCAGTGTGTAATCATTTGCAATCAATATACCAATTTGATTGTGATCCGATTTGTTAATCATTTGATATTCGCACGGTTTTATGTCTATTTTGAGCAAAAATATCAAGAATTGCGGCGATCAACAACTATTTTTCATTCAATTTCCAGCTCCAAATGACGAAAAATAATTATATTTGTGAAGAAATAAACGTCTTCAAAATTGTATCTTTAGATTAACTAAGCATCTACCACAAAATATTTTAGCAATTTGAGTTTAATTTATTTGGTTCTACATTTGTTTGTGAACGCATATATACGGTCCCAGCAGCAGAAGGGTTAATGCACAAATTCAATATTTTGCCATCAGCTCAGTTTAGCTCTTGTGTTTTTTTGCTACTATTTATAATAATATGTAGTTATTTTATCTCTGGTTTTGGCGCGGGAAACATATAAATGAAATGAATCGGGCTTTAGGCCACCTTTGTGCACATATAGGCTAAACTGGGCCAGGTGAATCTCCTGAGGATGGTGAGGGAAACATATAACATATATTGTTATGTATATTAATATTATATTATGTATATGTATATAAAGCTAAATAATATAAATGAGGAATCCAGAGATGAGATAAGGTGATATCAAATAGCTTTTGATGGCACAGATGTGATCATGGTTGATATATATTTTGTGTGGTCATAATCATGTCTTTAATGGCTAAACGGTCAGTATCCACATCGTCTGGAACAATGCACGTGCCGCAGGCTGTTTACCTGTTTACTAAACAACAAACAAACACAAGACTCCGTGAAACATGATTACAGGAGGCTATCATGCCTAACACAATAACCACACATAAGAGTCATGTTTCTTTAACCCCTGAAACTCTGTGCTATTATATTATAATTTTTACTTTCTTATCATCTCACCAGATGGAGAGTTTTTGAGAAATCTGCCATTTTTTAATATTATACAGCCGATTGTTATTCAAGTTTTTGAAACATGTACAGGAGACCTTGTCTGAATCAGGTACCGTCATCAGTTACGGCTTTCGAATCCCCATTATCATAGTTTTAAAGCAGCCGAGGGCGTAATATGGGCAACTTTTCAGGGTAAGGACATTTCGTTTTTGCCCCCTGTAGATTGAATGGTGCCCCCCTTATATATTTTCGAAGCAATTCTAGATCAGCCCTTGAGCAAAAATCTCCATTGTCTGTTTTATTATAATATACAATAATATATGATAATATATGATAATATATGATAATATATAATATGTGAAAATATAGGCCTATATTAATATACAGTGTATAATGAGTTATTTTTATTTTAATGGCGCATAAGTCTGCATATACTTCCTGTTTTCAATAAATATCTATCTATATAAATATATAGGTAACCTTCCATTACTCATATGTGTTTAACCCCGCACTAAATCAGTAACATCTATACTATCTGTGATTTCAAGTGAGCTGAATAAATAAATCTCCTATAAAACTGATATCCCGACGATATACAATACCACCTAGAAAATAACGGCAGTAAAACACATGGTTACCGCGAAATTTCCGGTTACCATAGCAACCAGGCATACATACATACAGAAATTTAATTATACCTGTCTTTATTCTCCAAATTAACGGGTTATATCGTCACCCAGCTTTATATTACCACCCCGGCCCTTCTTTAGAACGTTATAGACAATCTCAGATAAGATAACATAAGCAAGTGAGGATATACAGTAATGATCATGTTCCCATGGATACCTAGGAGATATCCTCTGACAGATAGGCCTATTCGTATATTTTTTACAAAATATTTTTTTATCATATAAATATATATAGATGTTTTAAATATTATTTGTGAAAAAAATAATTACCCTCGTGATTGTCTCGACTTTTAAAATTTTATGACGTCATGATTTTATGACGTCACACCGTGCTTATTACCGCTGCGTACTTTTTTTTAATGCCAGTAGCGCATGTTTTCTTTGATTTTTCAGCCGTTTTTTCTAACAAGAAGCCCACAAGCACTGAACATTTACTTTGTCATCGTTTATACATAATTAAAAGAGTTTTGTTAAAAATGTATATTCCAAAGTATGCTTTTGTCCATATATTCTTTGTATGGTCAAGGGCCTTTTTACCCCAAATTGTATATTAAAGGATGTCATTTCAGTGAAAACTATGTTCAAAAGCGTGTTTTTGGTCAATACATTATATGCACGGACAAGGGTTTGGGCAATCAGTCTGCCCGTTTTATATAATAACGTTTTATATATTAACCCCCCCCCCCCCACCCAGAATATGTGTACATGCATTCCGTACAACATGAATTGAAATTATTGTATCACAAGTGGAGGAGGTGACTTATTCAAATGTCCCGCTGACAGCAAGGCAGCCGATGGAATCCATGTAACGGTTACACGCACACCAACTTCTAAGACACATCATTATTGCCGTGATTTCAAACGAATCTGAGTATCAATTAAGTTTGGCAGCATTCAGAAACCACCACAAAGGTTTATATTGAGCAGACTGTAGAGACGAATTCAAACAAATAATAACTATTGAAGCTTGAGTTTTTGCTGTCCTTCATTGAAAGCGAAAGTTATTTTTTTTAATCTACTTTTCATGGTATACACGATCGCCCACTGCTAGAGCTGGGGCTGGTAGAAAGATTATTACATCACGATTAAAATTGAGATTTTTCACAGTTTGATGGCATGAATAGCCCACTGTATGTTTATTCGTCTTCATTCCTTCAAATTGTCTGAATCTTTCTTAAATGTACAGCACCAGGATGCACAAACATCTTAAACCTGCTCAACAATATAATATCATAATTATGTAATTGATTTACAATAACAAAGCAATCGCAATATCACGCCATACCAACTATAAGGAGCCTCCATTGCCTAATTATCCCGACTTGAATAAATATTCACATGCTTGCGAGAAGTTGGAAAATAATTGACAATCACAATAATTAGCATTACCCCTGGTCACTGGACCTGTTCATTCATGTACCATTTCAACTCCTCTTTGGAGCATACAGCACTGCAACCATTTCGGCGCTGGGTACTTCTCGTATTGCCATCTATGTCCTACCAGATAATTAGAACATGTATTCATTTACACCTGAGTGAAGTGAAGCCCGTGAGGGCGAAGTGCATTGCCCAGGGGCACAACATCGAAACAATGATGTCCCAGCATTGAGAGAAACATGATATTTCTCTGCAAATCCTACATCAAGCGGGTATCGGACTCTCACGGCTTTACCCATTGTACCATTGTGCCACGCCCCTCTTGGCACTGGAATGAGTATTTTTCAGTTTCCATCACCGTAGGGTGGTTGCTGTTTGGTATTATTCCACGAGTCAATAAGTCGTGAGTGAATTACTACATATGCCGACTTTGTCTCCCAGAGCGCTACGTTCATGTATCACGCACAGAAGACATAGTATCAATACAGGTTTTGAAAATGCCATCGCAAAAGAAACTGCGGGGCGAAAACAAACCGCTTCTGTTCTATATAAGGAGAGACACGGATTTAGAAACACTATACAGAATGGGTCTTTTTCATGCATTTGAACAACAACCTATTGACCCATGTGTCCCTTTCTTTAATGAAAAAGCTGCAGCTGTGGCTATGATTAGACATGGGATGCATGGTCATACAGCATAACATAACAGAATATCTTAATCCTGGGTAACTGGCTGTCGTTGCTGTTTATCAACCATTTTTTGCTGTTGTTAAATCCTCCAATGGCAGTGGCTAGAAATCTACGATGAAAACCAAATTATAGTGATGTTCGGTGGTTTGCATTTGAATGAGGCTCTCCAGAAATTCTTGATCAGTCTGCTTAGGCAGTGGCCCCGTGTTGCTTAAAGTAAATCCGACATCTTATTTTTGGAAAGTGCATTTACGACATGAAGATGTGTTATAACGGTTTACTGTTCCCCTATAACGGTCTAGTATTTCGCTATAACAGTCTAGTATTTTATTATGGTCTCACCACCCCAAATGCCAGATTTTGAGCTAGGCCCCCTAGTGTGCAAAAAGGTCACCGTAGTTCAAATTACTCTTAAATTTATACCCTCTTTCACAGACTAGACACACATCCTTTTAACCCACTGTATCCCTGTCAGATTATCACAAAACAGTTATATCTGATATCCGGGATGAAGGAGCCATCGTGTACTTATTAAATGTTCACAGAAATATAACTTCTTTGTATTTGTTTTGAATTCAACACAGGTTGAAACGGCCGCATTGAAAATCTTTTGTGTGATGATTCCATCATTATACCAGGATTCACATTCACCGTGGTGGATGAATTTCGCCGATTACTCCTTCAATTCTCAATCAATTTTCATGAAATTTTACACACCCTATTTTCCATTTATGTCGTGACTACCCTGAAAGTTTCGCGAAGTTTTGATAAGTATTTTAAAAGTTAGACCATTTGACATGTAGTAAATAAATAAAAATGTTGCCCTCTATAAAGCCATTAGCTTCGTCTCAGAATTTTATTACATGTAAAATGGTCTAACTTCTTACTACTTATCCAAACTTCGCGAAATTTTCAGGGTAGTTACGACATGAATGGAAAATAGTGTGTGTAAAATTTCATGAAAATTGGTTGAGAATTGACTGAGAAATCCGCGAAATTCAATAATCCTGGTTGATGAATTTAATGTGAATCTGACTATAGTATACACCTGCCGTGATTTTGGCCTATTTAGGGTGGTGAGACCTTATAACGCTCTACTTTTATAACGATGTAATTTTTCGTTGTAACAGTATACTATGTCGTTATAACGGTTTACTCATCCGTTATAAAGGTCTACTATTCCATTATGATAGTTTATTATATCATTATAACGGTCTACTATTTCTTTATAACGGTCTACTAATCCGTAACAACGGACTAGTATATCGCTATAGCGGTATATTAGTCCGTTAGAGCGGTCTACTATCCCGTTATAACGATCGTATATTTCCTTATAACGGTCTACTATTGCGTTATAACGGCATGTTGTTTCGTTAAAACGGTCTACTAATCCGCTATAATGGTCTACTAACTCGCTATAACGGTCTACTAATTCATTATAACGGCCCTTTATTTTTTTTATATCAGTCTACTAACCCGTTATAACGTCTACTGATCCGTCTTAACGGTCTAGTATTTTGTTATAGAGGTCTATTATTCCGCTATAACGGCCTACTTTTCTGCCATAGCGGTCTAGTGTTCCGTTATAACGGTCCACTAATCCGTTATAACGGTCTAGTATTTCGTTATAACGGTCCACTATCCCGTTATAACGGATTAGTATACCGTTATAACGAGTTAGTAGTCTGGTGGAGGACCGTTACAATCAATTAGTAGACCGTTATAACAAAATACTACACCACTATAACGGGATAGTAGATCGTTATAACGAAATACTACACCGCTATAACGGAATAGTTGACCGTGATAAAAATACTAGACCGTTATAACGAAATAATAGACCGTTATAAAGGATTATGAGACCGTAATAACGGATTATGAGAGCGTTATGACGGATTAGAAAAAACATCGTTATGTTCTAAATACACTCTCGTACTTATGGCATCACTAGAGGCTTTTGTATTATGTTTTTGTGCACTGGACCATGTGGACTATGCACGCTGGTTTCCGATACATAATAGACATGAATACACTCTTACTGGAATTCAGAAAATACTTTCAACACTGCTGGGCGCTGCCTAAGTCGCACAATACATTTGTATGTATTATATGTATTATATGCGACAGGACCAAAAACAGCGATTCCATCAAAATCTATTGTGACGCTGTGGTCCTCACTGACAATTTTGTATTCGTTAGGTGGTTAGTAGGCGCGAGGGAACAAGTGAGAATATTGATTTTAACAATTAAATTCGTCCCGAAAGATACGAAAAAGTCGCCTTGTCTATTTCCCACAAACTAACTGTTTAGCAGTTATAAATACCAGAAATATGTAACAAACGGCACTACTGAACAAAAGTCTCCCATTAAAATATAAAATAAAACAAATAGTTTCTGTCTGTTCAAAACAAGCAAATCCAATGCAAAATATACGAACAGAATGTAATTGTGGGCCCCAAAACGACTGCAATCTCTTTGGACGACTTTACATAGCAAGTCAATGTCGTGGTGAAGACATAGATGATTTTTCTCTCACAAAAATATTCCCTGGCCACTATGAATATCAGAAATACTTCGTTGCCTTGCTTACATACATCAGTATCATGATATAAATAACATTTTAGTATGGTATGTGAAAATATCACACGAGCCCAAATGGAAAGATTATTACAGTTTTATTTGTAAAATTGTATGGCTCACGGAACATTCAAACACACTGAGCTGATGATGGGTTGTCACGGTATAAATACAGGTATATTAGAAATGAAATGTATTTCTGTTTATGCAATTGATGTAAATATATATATATATATATACACATACAATAACTAAATCTAACATTTATGATATGTAATACGTATTAATTGTTCACCGTTGTTGCTATGGTTAGGGAATCACTAATAAAACAAGTACAATTACTCGAAGTGTTGGGCTGCCCTTTACCAAGGGGCCAGGCTGGTTTAACAGACACGATCTGTCGTAAAAGGTTTGATTCTGAAAATCATATCTATATGTGTCCAGGATCACAACCTAGAGGGACTCACGCGTCAACAAGCAACTGAAAAGGAGTGAGAAAACAAAAAAAACAAAATGGGTGAAGTAGTAAGAAGGAAAATTTCGTCACAATAATGATTTATTTTCCAAGGCTCCCAAAAAACTTAAGCAGCTTGTTTACGATGAAATTTGTGTTTGAAATGCAATGAATAAACTGGATTGAAAATGGCCGCTATCTTTGATTTGAGAATCCGTAGAGGATCTTGAAACATAAAACATATTGTTATTGAGTTTGTCCTCATTGATTTTGTCGAAAAGGTGTGTTACATGGAAGATGGAAGCTTTTTTTAATGTTGAGAACAACATGGATCCTAAATGACCGCCATCTTGGATTTCATCGTCAGCTGACCTTCAATAAACATTTTAATGAATTTGTCAAGATTGATTTAGTCGAAAATGAGGTGTTGCACAATATGATTGGATTTGTATTCCAAAAGTTAGAAATTAATCAGATCCAAAATTGGCCACCGGCGATCATTTTGCATTTTAACTTCTTACACATTTTTAGCAGCTTATTCACGAGGTTGTCCCCCTTAGATAAAAATATCATTTGCTGACCTTTTTAAAACCAGGCGTGTCTATTTGCCAGAAAAAATCGTTCAAATGAGTCAAATAAGACCATAATCTAACAGACCATGCATGATCTTCAGTCGTTTACAATGAAACATATTATTAATTATTGAGTGATAGTTTGTCCGATCTGAGTAATCAGCGATAATAAGCAAGGTGTGACGTCATAAAATGATGACGTCATAAAATTTTCGATGTCGAGTATCAGGCAAACACGGGGGGGGGGGGGGGTTAAGTTTTTTATCCAAATAATGAACTGGTGGTTCATTTAAAGCATTTATGTAATGTATATGTATATATTTTGTGAAGAAATGTGTCATAGGATATCTCGTCGGTATCCATGGCAACATGATAATTTCTATATCATCACTTGTTTATGTTATCACTGTTATCTGAGATTGTCGATAATGTTTTACAGAAGCGCTGTTAGTGTTAATATAACTCTCTGTAACGCTAAAATCCGTTTATTTAAAGAATAATGACAAGTACAATTAATTTTCTGTAATAATGCATACCTGGTTGCTATGGTAACCGGAATTTTTTAACAAAACCAAGGTTTTACTGCCACTCTATTTAAGAGGATGATGTATTTCCCGTGTACATCAGTTTTCAAAAGGGTTTATTTATTTATTATGCATTGAATCACCGATTATAATTGTTCAAGTTTTTTGTGTTGCCATGGTTACGTAAAATGCAATTTTTACAAAGAAAATTCACTCCGATTTTTGGGCTACCCTTCTGAAATTGATCAGTAATATCGCAGGAGTAACTGTGTCAAATTTCATACTTTTGTCCAGCCGGTCACGGTTCGACCCTTAATCCGCCCTACTAATAATGGCTAGGGCGGGGTCCCTAGGGTAGTTGTTAGCACCGCTGCCTTTCACGCTAGAGTTCGGTGTTCGCTTCCCGGTCTCGACGGCTTGAAAGAAACAAAAATGTTTCTTCCCCATCCACTCGCAAAGATTCAATATTGCAGGAAGCCTCCGTGGCTGAGTGGTAGCGTGCTCGGCCTCAGACCGCCAGGGCTCAAATTTCGAGTCCTGTGTCTGGAGGGCAGTGTCATCTCATTCATCTCACCATCCTCAGGAGGTTTTCCTGGCCCAGTTTAGCCTATATGTGCACAAAGACCCTGTTCATTTCATTTCATTTCATTTAGCACACAACCTTATGGTTGAAGATGGAGAATACACTGCAGTCAATATACTCAGAAAGCACAAATTTTTAATCATTGCTGGTTCAGCGTCGCAGACGTTGGGCCAACAATGATATAAAGTTAGGCCAAAACTTGCTCCGTAAATAGGCCTACCTTCCAACAAACACGATACTGGCGCAATGCCGATTCAGCGTTGTGAACGGTGTGCCAACATTAAGCCAACGTTGGCTCAAAATGTTGTATTCGCTGTGTACCGCGCCCCCTCAATAGACATCCGGTAATTCTAGCCAATCCATCCACCCGTCACATCTAACCAATCAATCGGCCTGTTGCATCTATTCAATCTTCCTACAGATCTTTACCACGCATTTGCCGGTTTCTTGTACAAGGTCTCACAGTGTCAAATTATATGGCAAATTAACCCTTTTCCTGCTGATGACGACTGCTGTCGTTTTTAGTCTGTTTTATTAGTCGACCAAATCATCACTGTGATTCAGAATGGAATGTGTGTCTAAACATCAAGATTTGCAGGTTGTGGATCGCGGTAGCGAGACAAAACCTCAAGTGGGTTAAAATTTAAATAAATTAACTTAGCAGGATAAGGGTTAACCCTTCTGCTGCTAAATTGTTTGTTTCTGTTTTTCATTCATTCAAAGCTGGAATTGCTAACGCAATTTCCAACTTTAAATGACGAAAAAAATTGCTATTTTTGGAAAGTAGACACCTTTCAAATTGAAAAACACGAATAACGGAATGTCTCCCACAAGCTAATTGCTCGATTTCACTGGTATTTCATACAGCTTGCAACTTGCATGGAACCGCATCTATCCAGCTAATATATTTAAATTTTCACCCACTTGTTTTGCTACTGCGACCCACAACTTTAAGTGTGTAGAAATTACTCATATTTGTTTAATTTCAATCAATAAAACTTCTATAGGAAATGAGACATGAGAAATCTAATACATCGCTTACTGATCAGAATAAAATAGAAGATACCGCATAACTATTGGAGCACAAATATTTGCAAATATTGATGTTTAGACACACATTTCATTCCCAATAACAGTGATTTGGTCGACTAATAAAACAGATTGAAAACGGCAATAGTCGTGAAAAGCAGCACAAGGGTTAAACCGTATATATACGGTCCTAGCAGCACAAGGGTTAAACCGTATATATACGGTCCTAGCAGCACAAGGGTTTTAAAGTATATATACGGTCCTAGCAGCACAGAGGTTGAACAGTATGTATTATATACGGTCCTAGCAGCACAAGGGTTGAACCGTATATATACGGGCCTAGCAGCACAAGGGTTAAACAGTATATATACGGGCCTAGCAGCACAAGGGTTAAACCGTATATATACGGGCCTAGCAGCACAAGAGTTAACACGTATATATACGGGCCTAGCAGCACAAGGGTTAAACCGTATATATACGGTCCTAGCAGCACAAGGGTTAAACAGTATATACATACGGTCCTAGTAGCACAAGGGTTAAACCGTATATATACAGTCCTAGCAGCACAAGGGTTAAACCGTATATATACGGTCCTAGCAGCACAAGGGGTGAACCGTATATATACGGGCCTAGCAGCACAAGGGTTAAACAGTATATATACGGGCCTAGCAGCACAAGGGTTAAACCGTATATATACGGGCTTAGCAGCACTAGAGTTAACACGTATATATACAGGCCTAGCAGCACAAGGGTTAAACAGTATATATATAGGCCTAGCAGCACAAGAGTTCACAAGGGTTAAACCGTATATATACGGGCTTAGCAGCACTAGAGTTAACACGTATATATACAGGCCTAGCAGCACAAGGGTTAAACAGTATATATATAGGCCTAGCAGCACAAGAGTTAACACGTATATATACGGGCCTAGCAGCACAAGGGTTAAACCGTATATATACGGGCCTAGCAGCACAAGGGTTAAACAGTATATATACGGGCCTAGCAGCACAAGGGTTAAACAGTATATATACGGACCTAGCAGCACAAGGGTTAAACCGTATATATACGGGCCTAGCAGCACAAGGGTTAAACAGTATATATACGGGCCTAGCAGCACAAGGGTTAAACCGTATATATACGGTCCTAGCAGCACAAGGGTTAAACCGTATATATACGGGCCTAGCAGCACAAGAGTTAACACGTATATATACGGGCCTAGCAGCACAAGGGTTAAACCGTATATATACGGGCCTAGCAGCACAAGGGTTAAACAGTATATATACGGGCCTAGCAGCACAAGGGTTAAACAGTATATATACGGTCCTAGCAGCACAAGGGTTAAACCGTATATATACGGTCCTAGCAGCACAAGGGTTAAACCGTATATATACGGGCCTAGCAGCACAAGAGTTAACACGTATATATACGGGCCTAGCAGCACAAGGGTTAAACCGTATATATACGGGCCTAGCAGCACAAGGGTTAAACTGTATATATACGGGCCTAGCAGCACAAGGGTTAAACAGTATATATACGGGCCTAGCAGCACAAGGGTTAAACAGTATATATACGGGCCTAGCAGCACAAGGGTTAAACCGTATATATACGGGCCTAGCAGCACAAGGGTTAAACAGTATATATACGGGCCTAGCAGCACAAGGGTTAAACCGTATATATACGGTCCTAGCAGCACAAGGGTTAAACCGTATATATACGGGCCTAGCAGCACAAGAGTTAACACGTATATATACGGGCCTAGCAGCACAAGGGTTAAACCGTATATATACGGGCCTAGCAGCACAAGGGTTAAACAGTATATATACGGGCCTAGCAGCACAAGGGTTAAACAGTATATATACGGTCCTAGCAGCACAAGGGTTAAACCGTATATATACGGTCCTAGCAGCACAAGGGTTAAACCGTATATATACGGGCCTAGCAGCACAAGAGTTAACACGTATATATACGGGCCTAGCAGCACAAGGGTTAAACCGTATATATACGGGCCTAGCAGCACAAGGGTTAAACAGTATATATACGGGCCTAGCAGCACAAGGGTTAAACAGTATATATACGGGCCTAGCAGCACAAGGGTTAAACAGTATATATACGGGCCTAGCAGCACAAGGGTTAAACCGTATATATACGGTCCTAGCAGCACAAGGGTTAAACCGTATATACGGTCCTAGCAGCACAAGGGTTAAACCGTATATATACGGGCCTAGCAGCACAAGAGTTAACACGTATATATACGGGCCTAGCAGCACAAGGGTTAAACCGTATATATACGGGCCTAGCAGCACAAGGGTTAAACAGTATATATACGGGCCTAGCAGCACAAGGGTTAAACAGTATATATACGGGCCTAGCAGCACAAGGGTTAAACAGTATATATACGGGCCTAGCAGCACAAGGGTTAAACCGTATATATACGGTCCTAGCAGCACAAGGGTTAAACCGTATATATACGGGCCTAGCAGCACAAGGGTTAAACAGTATATATACGGGCCTAGCAGCACAAGAGTTAACACGTATATATACTGGCCTAGCAGCACAAGGGTTAAACAGTATATATACGGGCCTAGCAGCACAAGGGTTAAACCGTATATATACGGTCCTAGCAGCACAAGGGTTAAACCGTATATATACGGTTCTAGCAGCACAAGGGTTAAACCGTATATACGGTCCTAGCAGCACAAGGGTTAAACCGTATATATACGGTTCTAGCAGCACAAGGGTTAAACCGTATATAAACGGTCCTAGCAGCACAAGGGTTAACACGTATATGTACAGTCCTAGCAGCACAAGGGTTAAACAGTATATATACGGTCCTAGCAGCACAAGGGTTAAACCGTATATATACGGGCCTAGCAGCACAAGGGTTAAACAGTATATATACGGGCCTAGCAGCACAAGAGTTAACACGTATATATACTGGCCTAGCAGCACAAGGGTTAAACAGTATATATACGGGCCTAGCAGCACAAGGGTTAAACCGTATATATACGGTCCTAGCAGCACAAGGGTTAAACCGTATATATACGGGCCTAGCAGCACAAGGGTTAAACCGTATATAAACGGTCCTAGCAGCACAAGGGTTAACACGTATATATACAGTCCTAGCAGCACAAGGGTTAAACAGTATATATACGGTCCTAGCAGCACAAGGGTTAAACCGTATATATACGGTCCTAGCAGCACAAGGGTTAAACCGTATATATACGGGCCTAGCAGCACAAGGGTTAAACAGTATATATACGGGCCTAGCAGCACAAGAGTTAACACGTATATATACTGGCCTAGCAGCACAAGGGTTAAACAGTATATATACGGGCCTAGCAGCACAAGGGTTAAACCGTATATATACGGTCCTAGCAGCACAAGGGTTAAACCGTATATATACGGTTCTAGCAGCACAAGGGTTAAACCGTATATACGGTCCTAGCAGCACAAGGGTTAAACCGTATATATACGGTTCTAGCAGCACAAGGGTTAAACCGTATATAAACGGTCCTAGCAGCACAAGGGTTAACACGTATATATACAGTCCTAGCAGCACAAGGGTGAACGTGAATGGTTCTATTCAGACGACTGGCTGTAATAATCTGGCTTACAATCGCTTTCTCACTGTTATTCTTCGTGCTATTCCTAACCATTACAGCACTGAACTATTTTTGTATAGACCATGGAGACTAAAGGGTTCCTTTCAATTTGAAATCATCATAAATGTCTTAGTTAGATCTTTCCGATTCATTTGAATAACTATGTTATGGGTCTGCGGGATCATTTGTTTTACCCCTTTCAGTGTGGGGACCGACTTTAGACTTCAGAATCTGACGTCAGATTCTGAAGTCTAAAGTCGGTCCCACGACTATAGACGTTTTATTTTTTTATTGGCCGATTAAATCACTGTATTTGTGACGTAAAGTGTGTTTAGACATCAAAATTTGCGAATTTGTGGTTCCAAATTAAACAAATATGAGTAGGCCTAATCCTCACCAATTTGAAGGTTATGAAGTTTTACATTCTGACAGACACGATACTTACCGTTTACGTGTCAATTTCAACTTATTGGTCATTTTATTATTTATTATTTATCTTTTGATGCGTCGCTAATCGCTTTTCGTTATCCCATGGATTTTAACAGGTTGGGTCACTGCTTATATGTGCACCAAGGAAAGATATCTGCCGCAGCGGGACTCGAACCCGGTACTCCCGGGCTGTTTTTCCCCGCTCACTCGTAAAGACCGAGAGGTAGCGTGCTCGGCCTTAGACCGCCAGTGCCATTGCCAAAGAAATTGCGGGGCCCTGGTGCAGTTGCCTGCTTGGAAAGTCGGAGATCGCGGGTTCGAACCCCACTCTGGCCTTCAAGTTTAAAAGAAACACAATATTTCTTCCCTGCTCACTCGTAAATATTCAATATTGTGGGGAGCCTCCGTGACCGAGAAGCGAGCTCGGCCTCAGACCGCCAAGGCTCGAATGTCGGATCCTGTGTCTGGAGGGAACTGCCATCTCATTCATATCTCACAATCCTCAGGAGGTTCTCCTGGCCAAGTTTAGCCTATACGTACACAAAGGTGGCCTGAAGCCCCGTTCATTCATTCATTCATTCATTCATTCATTCATTCATTCATTTATTCATTTATTCAATCATTCATTTATTTATTCATTTATTCATTTTTTCATTTATTCATTCCTTTATTAATTAATTAATTAATTAATTAATTAATTAATTAATTAATTATTTAATTAATTAATTAAGCTGTTTCCGCTCTGTTTGGATACCTGAATGAATGAATGAATGAATGAATGAATGAATGAATGAATAAATAAATAAATAAATAAATAAATAAATAAATAAATAAATAAATAAATAAATAAATAAATTAATTAATTAATTAATTAATTAATTAATTAACTAATTAACTAATTAATTAATTAATTAATTAATTAATTAATTATTTAATTATTTAATTAATTAATTAATTAATTAATTAATTAATTAATTAATTAATTAATTAATTAATTAATTAATTAATTAATTAATTAATTAATTAATTAATTAATTAATTAATTAATTAATTAATTAATTAATTAATTAATTAATTAATTAATTAATTAATTAATTATTTAATTAATTAATTAATTAATTAATTCATTCATTCATTCATTCATTCATTCATTCATTCATTCATTCATTCATTCATTCATTCATTCCTGAGCTCTGAGACAACCACTCTACCAATGAGCTATCCTAAGAGTAAGAATATTTACATTGACCGTAGACCCATACATAGGTATCCAAACAGAGCGGAAACAGCTAACTAAGACATCTGTGATGATTTGAAAAAAATTAAAAAAAAAACTTTGGTCTTAATCTTTATTAAAAAAATCTTTCAGCGCTGTAAGAGGTAATGATAGAGTAGACACTCTGTTGTTTAGATGCCAATTATGACGTAAAGATTCCAAGATGGTCGTAGACGAACATCAGTCCTATATCATTAACATTCCTAGCTCAGTTAATAATAGTCACCGAATAACTGTACTTTATTACGTCAAAAACTTTCCGAAATAAAAACAAATTAAAAAATAATAGATGAATGAATGAATGAATGAATGAATGAATGAATGAATGAATGAATGAATGAACGAACGAACGAACGAACGAACGAACGAACGAACGAACGAACGAACGAACGAACGAACGAACGAACGAACAAACGAATGAATGAATGAATGAATGAATGAATGAATGAATGAATGAATGAATGAATGAATGAATGAATGAATGAATGAATGAATGAATGAATGAATGAATGAATGAATGAATGTGGCTGTAGGCCACCTATGTGAACACCTAGGCTGAACTGAATCTGAGGAGCCCAATTAATATTGCAGCTCAAACAACACGTGTAGTGTTTGTTAAAAAACTGAGAGCATTCTGCATTTTCCAGTAATATATTCTCATATCAAACAATTTTTACCTTTTTAAAGAAACAGTTAACATTATTGGTCGGTGAGTAGTCCAAGAAATATATATGACAGCAAATTATTCAAAGGCTTATGGTGCGCTTTGCTGCAATAGAACTGTGTATCACTGATTTCATTTATAAACGCGTCATGTCGTCTGTGAGTAAAGTACTGTTCTAGTTATGCCAAGTGAGGGTGAGTATTTCACGTCATGTAGTTTGCCCCTAGTGCTGTTGTCACCTGTATGGAAACGGTTTCAGGCTAGTTCCTAACCTTGTAAAATGCCACTATCAAGTTTGAAAAACAGTTCATCAAATAATTAAATTAAATCTGTCTTTCTTTAAAAAATAAACATATTTTTCGTCATTGAAGCTGGAAATTGCGTCAGCAACAAACAAAGAATTCAACAAGATCAGGGTTTTAAAAATGCAAATCAAAAGTTGTCATGTAGCTATAGTGAGTACAATAAAATTAAATAAGTAAAATGACGGATTTTGATTGGCCTTGTAACACTGCGTCATGTGGAATATCAAAGAACAAACTGTGTACCTATCCACAAGGCATTGAACTCTTACAGTACGGGGATCGACTTTAGTCGTCAAAATCTGACGTCTACTGACGTCGGATTCTGACATCTAAAGTCGACCCCCGCACTGTAAGAGTAAAATATTTATAATGGCCGTGGACCGGTAACATAGGTATTCAAATGAGTAGATATTGCTTTACGTTGCTTTCAGCACATTGTGGCAATATCGCAACAGAAAGAAGCCCGAAGCCGTGATTATGCCCTACTTTTATTTCGAATGACTTCAACGGTTCCTTATAGTGCACAGTATTTATTTATTTATTTACTTGCATGGAAAAGAATACAGTTACAATATGTACTATAAAATACACATATAATATAAAATTGATGAAAATTGCATATAAGTAAAAAAGTATTTGTGTGCATAAAAATCGACTAACAGGACATTCATGATGATTTCAAATTGAAAAACCCCTTTGATCTCCATGGCTTATACACAAATATTCCAGCGTTTTAATCCTTACAGCGGTAAAATAATGTTGTATGAATCATGGAAACCAAAAGGTTTTATTAACTTAAAATCATCATAAATCACCATAAATGTCTTAGTTAGCTCTCTCTGATTCAGTTGAATACCTATGTTATGGGGTTACGGCCATTAGAAATATTTTTATTCTTACAGTGCGGGGATCGACTTTAGTCGTCAGAATCAGACGTCTACTGACGTCAGATTCTGACGACTAAAGTTGATCCCCGTACTGTAGGGGTGAAGGGCTAAAGCGTCATCATCTAGTCTCTGGCATTTCTCTGCAGCAATATTGTCTTATTTATTGATCGAACATTAACATAAATACATAGATTATATGACCTTCACAGATTAAATGTACCCATAGTGGTCATTCCACCACTGCTGCGATTCTTTATTGTCAAGAATATATTATATTATTAAACGAGCAGTTGGTTTTAATGCTCCTGTTAATGTCACTACCTCTCTGTACCGTACATTGGTACGGAGTAATTTAGAATATTGTTCCAGTGTGTGGTCCCCCAGTACGGTTTCAGATACAAAGGCTATTGAGTCAATACAGAGAGCAGCTACTCGTTATATTCTTAATTATCCGGAAATTAAATACGACCAACGATGCACTATGCTTAATTTGCACTCATTATCTTATCGACGCGAGATTACAGATTTGTTATATGTTTTTAAATGTGTTAAAGGATACTATGACGTAGCCTGGCATAATAATATAGAAGTAATTACAAACTCATCTCTGAGATCTGGCAATGCGGGCCGTGTTCTACGTATGAAAATTGTTAGAACAGAATGTTTTAAAAGAAGTTTATTTAATAGAATTGTTCCAATGTGGAACGCCCTCCCGCGGCAATTGAGAGACGCCGATTCTATATATTCTTTTAAACGTAAACTTGCGATGCATTACAGCTTTTGAAACAGATAATGTATGTACCTGGTCAGGGGCATGCAGGTGTCACTCTTGTGTGTGTAATCGTAGTGATCCACGTTAAAATGTTTTTTTTTTGTAATTGTATTACTTTTAACATAATTTCAATTTTATGATGATGGTTTCTGAGCTTGTATAGGTATATTGCCTGTTCTCAGATAACCTGCCATATTGTACTGTTTTTTTTATGAACTTTACTGTATTCTTATGTACATGTACTGTGTATGGCGAATAAATAAAACAATTAAATAAAATATTTGTAAGACCAGGTGACAGAAATGAGATGATCGGTGGGAAATATATTGGGTAAGTTTAGAGTGTAATTGAACTTTAACCCTTTCAGCGCGGGGACCGTCTAAAGACGTCAAAATATGACGTCTATAGACGCTAAAGGGTTGATTCATGTGCGTATCTCTGTATAATATTTTTCAAGCCCACAAAAAGTTTCTTGCCTTTAGATAATTTATTTTGTTATTTTTTTTATCAATATAACTATATTTAAAATCCGTCATTGGAGTGTGGTGTTTAAAAATACACTTTTATGATATACATGGTACCAGAATGTATTACGCATTTTTGATGGCACACAATAATTAGAGATCAATATAAAGATAAGCATCATTGCCATGGTGTGTAAATATATTTAGATTTTTTAAATCGATAGACAAGTTTTTAAATCTTCCTGAATATTCATTTGCTCTTTATTTCCCCTTGTGCTGCTTCAAGTATGTTTTAGATCAATAGAAATATCACTAAGTGTGATAAAATTGTTTTTGTTAGATGCATAGTTAGGGGTCTTGTCAAGTTTTAAAAAATCTAAAAATCAAAAAAAAACTCGGATTGGCCAGACACCACCCATCCACCCCCCTATCCATTTTTTATTTTTTTTTGAAACATGCTGAACAAAGAACAACAACACAAAAAAAGACACAATAAAACACAAAATTTTCAAAAAGAAAAAATATTCTCACCCAGCCACCCGCATCCGAGTTTTTATGGGATTTAGGATTTTTTTTAACTTTACAAAACCCCTTGGTCCAATACTTCAATATTGGAGATGTCTATTTTTTTATGAATATAAACATGTTTCGTCATTTGAAGATGTAAATTGCGTTAGCAATTTCAGCTTCAAATGAATAAAAAATAGAGACAAACGATTCAGCAGCACCAGGGTTGAAATACACTTAATATCATAAATGTGTAATATATCTCGGTCATAGGGGCTCCCCACAATATTAAATCTTTACGAGTGAGCGGGGAAGAAAGATTTTGTTTCTTGTTTCTTTGAAACTTAACGGCCAGAGTGGGGTTTAAACGCGCGATCTCCAGCTGTCCAAGCAGGCAGCTTTAACCACTGCACCAGGGCTCCCGTCCTATTAACCATTATGCTGTTGGAACTAAACTTCAAGCATGTTTTAGATCAATAGTAATCATGGTAATATCATAATATCAAAATATAATAAATTTGATAAAATAGTGTTTTGTAGATAGTTAGTTAATCCAATAATTTAATAGTGGAGATGTCTATTTATCATAAATAGGCGTATCAGTTTTTTTTCGTCATTTGAAGCTAGAATTTGCGTTAGCAATTCCAGCTTCAAATGACGAAAAACAAAGACAAACAATACAGCAGCAGGTGGATTGAAATACACTTAATATTATAAATGTGTAATATATCTTATCCATTTATCTGATAATAGGCGCATTGACTCCCAATCTGATAATAGATCAATAATAATCAATAGATAACAGTCGTCATTTGCGTTTAGAATGTTCAGCCAGACATCACCAATCATCATTATTATTATTATTATTATTATTATTATTATTATTATTATTATTATTATTATTATTATTATAAATAATTCATCCGCGAAGTCTTCCAGATATATTGTCGACTCCCATACTCTCTAACTCGATCATATATTGCCGACTCCCATACTCTCTAACTCAATCATATATTGCCGACTCCCATACTCTTTAACTCAATCATATATTGTCGACTCGGGCGGGGGCCCTAGGGTAGTGGTTAGCACCGCTGCCTTTCACGCCAGAGTCCGGGGTTCGGTTCCCGGTCTCGGCGGTTTGAAAGAAACAAAATTGTTTCTTCCCCATCCACGTGTGAAAGTTAGTATTGTGGGGAGCCTCCGTGACCGAGAGGTAGCGTACTCGGCCTCAGACCGCCAGGGCTCGAATTTCGAATCCTGTGTCTGGAGGACAGTGTCATCTCAATCATCTCACCATCCTCAGGAGGTTCTCCTGGCCCAGTTTAGCCTATATGTGCACAAATGTGGCCTAAAGCCCGATTCATTTCATTTCATTTATATTGTCGACTCCCACACTCTTTAACTCAATCATGTATTGTCGACTCCCATACTCTCTAACTCAATCATGTATTGTCGACTCCCATACTCTCTAACTCAATCATGCATTGTCGACTCCCATACTCTTTAACTCAATCATATATTGTCGACCCCCATACTCTCTAACTCAATCATATATTATCGACTCCCATATTCTCTAACTCAATCATATATTGTCGACTCCCATACTTTCTAACTCAATCATATATTGTTGACTCCCATACTCTCTAACTCAATCATGTATTGTCGACTCCTATATTCTCTAACTCAATCATATATTGTCGACTCCCATACTCTCTAACTCAATCATGTATTGTCGACTCCCATACTCTCTAACTCAATCATATATTGTCTACCCCCATACTCTCTAACTCAATCATATATTGTCGACTCCCATACTCTCTAACTCAATCATATATTGTCTACCCCCATACTCTCTAACTCAATCATATATTGTCGACCCCGCGAGGAACCCAGCAAGCACTATACGTTGAGCTAATGCCGTTTTAATGTTGGTACAGCGTCGTAGACGGAGGTACAATATTAAACCAGCATTGCTTCAACGTATTGTTTTTGCTGGGGGTATATACTCTCTAACTCAATCAAATCATAGTTTTACACATGCAAGCTATCGCGCAGAACCAAAAAGCAGTAACTGCATTCATGGAAAGTGAGCAGTTACTGCCTTTTGGCTTTGCACTACAGAATTCTACATCCTGTTATACACAGTGCACATAGCTCTATAATTACCTTTGAAATATGCTAAACATGTACCATGCAGCTATATACAGGTAGAATCAATCACAAATAATAATTTAATGAATAATTATTTCTGTCCTAGACATTTCGCTGTTTTTAACTGGAACATATTTTGTGTTTTTTGGAAAAAGTAGTAATTGGGATTTACATTTACAAACATAATTAATTGATTTAACAACGCTACTGCAAAGTGCATGATATGTTTTTTAACCCTTTCTACGCGAGGATCGGCTTTAGACGTCAGAATCAGACGTCTTTAGACGTCAGATTCTGACGTATAAAGTCGACCCCTGCGCTGAAAGAATTAAAATATTTATAATGGTCGTATACCCATAACATAGGTATTCAAAAGCAGAAATAGTTGACTAAGACATTTATGATGATTTCACTTTGAAATCAACCCTTTAGTCTCCATTGTTTATACAAACCTAATGCAGCGTTGTCACGGATAAGTGCTTTCTGCAACCTTTATATAATGACATGATGATTAATCACCAGAATCAGGCGACGTGAGGAGCGTTTACGAGTATTTGTCAAACCTCAATCTACGTCTTACTGCTCTGCAAAGCTAAAATGCAGTATCTGCTTACTTGTAAAGTAAACAGATACTGTCTTTTGACTTTGCACGGCTCTGTCCGTATCTGTGTGTACGATCGTAATATGTAGCCTTACTGATACTGATAACACAAGAATGGTAACTTTTTGACAGTATACACGTAATGTGTTTCTAACATTACATGGGCGGTAACTTATTGACAGCATATATATACATAATTAAACATGATGTGTTTCTAATTACCATTGATTTATTTTAACGGTATTTTTATTTATTTGATAGCATAAAATTCGTTAAATACTTTTATATTTGTCATTGTTGTAGAGTATTCTAAAATGTCGGTATTATTAGGGTGAAATGCAATGAAACATAAGGTGTTGAACTTGCCAGGCTCCATCATTTAATTTCTTTTTATTGTAGCACATCCGTAATAAATCAAGTTGGATGATCAGCCCAAGTTTTGTATTATACAACGTATTTAAAAAACAACTGGCTGACGGGCGGTTATCACTGGTTATAAGCTGAGCTCATCATGTGGCATGCTAGGCAATTTGAAATCATCATAAATGTCATAGTTATCTCTTTCCGCTTCATTTGAATACCTACATGTATGTTATGGGTCTACAGCCAGTATAAATACTTTGCTCTTTCAGTGCGAGGGGGGTCGACTTTAGACGTCAGAATCTGACGTCTAAGGTCGGTCCCCGCGCTAAAAGGGTTAATACATTTGTTTGTTTTGTGAAGGGGGACAGAACACGGTGCTAGAAGATGAAATTTAATTTCTGTGCTGCTGCCTTAGAGGTTTTGTCAAATTAAAAAAAAATTAAAAATCCGATAAAAACTCGGAATTGGATGGGTGGGTCAAGCCCCAACTCGGATTTTTTTTAAATTGTGTTTTTTTGTGTTCTTTAAATTGTTTTTTTTGTTGTACATGTTTCCAAAAAAAAAAAATAGTTAGGGGGGTTTGTTAGTTTGTGGTCTGGCCAATCCGAGTTTTTCTCGGATTTTTAGATTTTTTTTAACTTGACAAGACCCCTTACAATCCAATCAGAACATATTGTAACTATCGGCGTCAGATTCTGACGTCTAAAGTCGGTCCCCGCGCTGAAAGGGTTTAGCTCTATTGAGTAGAGTATACTGATTAGGATATTGTGTAAATCCAACACAATTCTCATTGATGAGAGAAAAAGAGAATAAATAGTCAAAGTAACAAACGATAATAAAAAAGACAGAACGAGTTTTGTTCGTTTTGTCGAACATCTTCGTCTCATTATGTTGTCTGGTTTATTAGAAGAAGAAGTGTTTATTCAACCATAAAAAATTAGTAAATGAAAGATGAGTGAAATAAAATTTACAGGGTGGTTTGGGAGACCTCCATTAAGACCACAAGGTCGCTAGCATGGAGGCCACCCATGATATCATCTATATAAACTTATAACATTTCGAAGTTATGAGTAGTATACATATGGGCTATACATGTGAAGTAAGCGAATATAATAGCTTTACTATAAAGTTTAACCTATAGACGTAGTAGTTATATAAAAAATAAAGTATGAAAAAATAAACTTTGATTCTGCCGTGCAAAGCCAAAAGGCAGCATCTGCCTGCTTTACAAATAGGCTGATCCTGCCGTTTGGCTCCGCAGAGCAGAATTCACTAGTTCAAATTGATACTGCATACATAACAGTTTGAGATATTACAATCAGTAGCATATGTGTCTAAAAATATAAATTTGACATACGTTGAAAACCCGTTAAAACTATGAGTGTGTACTTTATCGGTTATTGATCGTGACATGCTATTTACAGTTTTTGTTAATTGATATCGAACACAAGCTTTGGCAAAATTATGTTTTACAAAAGGTATGCGTAATTTATGTTGATTTCTTGTATTATGAGCATGGATTTCAGAATTGAGCCTAAGATTAAATACATCAAAGTATTTTGGGAGTAAATTATGCTCGTATTTAAAGTAACATTTTAATAGTTGAAGGCGATATATGTCGTTTATTTTTAGGAGGTTCAATTCTTTAAATATCGGATCTGTGTGAGACAGGCGAGATTCCTTACGTATTATTCGTACTGCTTTTTTTTGCAATTTAGAAACTCGACTGTTTTCGCTGCCCGATAAAAGAATGCAATAGTTAATATGTGGTATTATTAGAGAATTGTAGATAAAAATGAGAATATTTTGAGGAAGGGTGAATTTTAGTTTGTTCATTATACCTATTATTCTGACTATTTTATTTGAGACTTTGTTTAAATGATTTTTCCAAGTAAGATTCTTGTCAATGATCACCCCTAAAAAGTTAAAATTATCAACACATTCAATTTGTATTCCATTTATTTTGACAATTGGTAATTTAATTTGTTTCTGTGGTTTTCTGAATATCATGAATTTCGATTTAGCAGAATTTAGTGATAATTTGTTTACTTTCAACCAAGTGCTTATTTCTGCTAATTCTTTATTCAATTTGTTATTTTTGTTGAGATTGCTGAAATTAGCGAATAGTGTAGTGTCATCTGCGTATACAATGAATTTAAATAATTTACTTGAAAAAGAAATATCGTTCAAATAAATAATAATAATATTATAAAAATAATAATATTATAACATACTATTAATTTGTTTGTAATTTATTTCGCAAGAGACTGTTTAACCCTTAGAACGCTGAAATATGTTTTATAACCAAGAGACCAACGGGTTTTTTTTAATTTGAAATCACAATAAGTTAGCTCTTTCCGCTTCATTTGAATTATTCCCTACGGTATACGGCCATTATAAATATTTTACTCTTTCAGTGCGGGAATCGAATTTATCATACATCAGATTCTGACGTCTAAAGTCGTTCCCGGCGCTGAATGATTTAAAACACCACTTCACTGCGAAATACCGTATTTGCGAACGATTTACACTTTGGTACAAGTTCAAGGACGAGTCCAGAGAATTTCCAACTTTATGTGTGGACATAATCGCTATAATCCGATAATGGCCGACTTAAATTTTTCATCTCATGTTCCTTTTTCGCATATTTTCCACGCTTGCTGTGATAGGATTGTATATTATATACACGTTTTTCACGCCAAACAATATGTCATTAAAATCAACAAAATAGTTTGTGATAGTTTTCACCAAATTGAGTTTGTGTCTCGCAACTTGAATTGAGTAAAAATACTCACATAATCTACAATTTAAATCAAAACACGAGAACCAATGATGGCTTGATGTTGTGCCAGCGTCGTAGACGTTGGCCCAACATCAAGCCAGCATTGGTTAAACGTCAATCTATGAAATCTGTATGTTCACATCTCCTTTAAATTACATTGTCTCCAGCTTGAAGCAGGAATACAAAGGCAGCAGCACTTAAAGGGTTAATTCTTGTGATGCTGAATATTTTTGTATAAACCATGGAGACCAAAGGGTTATTTTCAATTTGAAATCACCATAAATGTCTTAGTCAGCTCTTTTCGCTTCATTTGAATACCTATGTTATGAGTCTACGACCATAAGGAATATTCTCACGTCAAACGTCAGAATCTGACGCCTGTAGACGTCAGATTCTGGCGTCTAAAGTCGGTCCCCAGACTGAAAAAATTAAGATAATTTGTTTATTTTGTGACGACAGAGATAATACGGGAATAGAAGATGAAATTCATTGTGAATGCTCCTGTCCATCAAACCGCGCAATCAGAACATATTATATATATTTTTAATAAAAAAACTTTAAAATATCATGCCAATGCTGTTTAACTGTAGGTTATTTTAAATAGTTCTGATGCATATTTTATTTAAGCTGTGCTTGTTTTAGTATATAATGTCGTTTGATTTTAACATGTTTAAGTTAACTTAGCATGCATATTTTACCGAACTAATCCTGTTGTATATAGTCTTGTACATATGTTCATTTTAATGACGCATAAGTCTGCATAGACTTACCGTCGTCAATAAATATCTATCTATATTTTTAATATGAAAATTATAATATCGTCTATGGATAGAAAGACTGTACAAAGCATAGCCGCATATAGATTTCAGACAATAAAACTGCACTCTGCGTTAATCAAAGAGCTGAATATGTAAATATTTCTGGTCTGTATAAATATGAATATGCTTAGGGTCTGAGGCCTTGAAATATTTACTGTGCTTATAATAATAATGTTTTATTGGACGCGAGTGTGGCTTGTTATCATATGTACGTCTTAAGTCACACTCACCCTCAAATCCACTTTATTTTGCATTCATACAGTGTTGGAATTATGGTAGGTGTGGGCTTTAACCCTTTCACCACTGAAGCCCGTTTTTATGTGCTGAATGCTATGGCATTCAACACATAAAAACAGGCCTCAGTGGTGAAAGGGTTAAACCGCGCCCTGGACAGGCTTTTCAGATGAGATGTTTACACATTGTGGAATAGGGGCCCAATAAAATAAGTTGCAGTTTAGTATCAAAAGCCATGAATGAGACCAATACATAGATTTAGAATACTTAGGTTTTATGGCATAAACCCGCCTCAATGAGTCTTCACGGTTATTGTGTAGATTCAGTCAACTTAGTGACTGATGCGTCGCTCACTCATAGAAATTACAAATTTATACGAAGCTGGCATTGCAATGCCATCTTCGAATCATTGATAAATACCTTTCCGTTTAAATACAATGTTTACTTTTTATATATTGTTTTTATGCTAATTCGTTTCTTTTAGTGTTTCCACTTATTTTTCTCAGCTGTCATTTAACTTAGCAATCCGACCCCAAGATTAATTTAAATTGTATTTAGAATTAACATATAGCTATAAAGCCACAAGATGTATGGTCTTTATACACATTAGGAATTTGACGTTTTTGTATTATATGTCTGCAATTTTTGTTCCAGAAATTAGTATGAAATTTATTGTTCAAAAATAAACATTTTTGCATGTGGGAATTGAAATGGCTATTTTCTACTCACTCAAACTGCAAAAGTGGGGTTAAAAAAAATTCTTTTTTGAGTTTTTTCAAACATTTATAAGTATTTTTGTTTTTGGGGGATCTCTCATCATTTTTTTTTATCAATAACTACAAAATATACCTTCTCCAAAAAATCTGCCCCTCCCCTCTCGGATATTCAGATGGTGCTTCTCTTATTATTATTATTATTATTATTATTATTAACAGTGTATGTTTTATATGAGATGTACACTTTCTAAGTGTTTTCTACCTGTATGAATCAGACAACACTAGCCATTGTCCTCCTCCAATTAGAGTAGGACAGGATTTGTACCTATTTATCCAGAGGCTTTTAAGTGCTAAAATGGCAGAAAACACTAACAATTATATACACGTTGGTGCTAAAAGGTGTTGGTTCCTCACCGCGTATAAGCGTCACTAGCAGATCCTTATAGATTTAACCCTCTACCTGCCAGTGGCGCTTACCCTTACAGCGCGGGGATCGACTTTAGACGTCATAATCTGACGTCTGTAGACGTCAGATTCCGACGCCTAAAGTCGATCCCCGCACTGTAAGAATAAACATATTTATAATGGTCGTAACCCCATAACATAGGTATTCAAATGAATCAGAAAGAGCTGACTAAGACGTTTATGATGATTTCAAATTGAAATAAACCCTTTGATTTTCATGGGGTTTTTTCAAAAATAATTCAGCGCTTTAAGGGTTAATGCTCATATGTTCAAAGAGGCTGACCCTTTCATCGCTAAGTACGACTATAGTCGCTTTTAATCCGTTTTATTAGCCGTTTAAATCGTAGTTATTGGGAACGAAATGTGTGTTAAAACATCAAGATTTGCAAATATTTGCTCTCAATTTAAACAAATATGAGTAATTCTCACCCACTTGAAGTTGTGGGTCGCGGTAGCGAGACACAACTTCAAGTGGGTGGAAATTTTATATTTTAGTGGTGATTAAGTGACCTGTGACCTCAGTCTATAGGTAAAACAGTAGATTCGAATCTACGAATCTACTGTTATTCGAATTATTGCTGACCATGAAATAGGGATTAAGAATCAAAGCGTCATAAAGTTTACTTTTCTATCAATATTGATCGCCTATGATTTAACCGTGATCTTTTGTCGTTTTGAATCTGTTTTACTAGTCGACCAAATCACTGTTATTGGGATTGAAATGTGTCAAAACATTTGCGAATATTTGTGCTCAAATTAAAAAAATATGAGTAATTTTCAGCCACTTTAAGTTGTGGGTAGCGGTAGCGAAACACAACTTCAAGTGGATGAAAATTTGCATTTTACATTGTAGTGGTATAAAGGTTGAAATACACCTGTGACGTCAGTTTATAGCTAAAACAGTCGACCAAATCACTGTTAGTGGGAGTGAAACGTGTCTAAACATCAAGATTTGCAAATATTTGTGCTCAAATTTAACAAATATGCGTAATTTTCAGCCACTTCAAGCTGTGTGTCGCGGTAGCGAAACACCACTTCAAATGGGTGAAAATTTGCATTTTATATTGTAGTGGTATAAAGGTTGAAATACGCCTGTGACGTCAGTCTACAGCTAAAACAGTAGATTCGAATCTACGAATCTACGCTTATTCCATTTATTGTTGACCATGAAATGAAATGAAATGAATGGGGTTTTAGGCCACCTTTGTGCACATACAAGCTAAACCGGGCCGGGAGAACCTCCTAAGGATGGTGAGATGAATGAGATGACACTGCCCTCCAGACACAGGATTCGAGATTTGAGCGCTGGCGATTTGAGGCTGAGCACGCTACCTCTCCGTCACGGATGCTCCCCACAATATTGAATCATTACGAGTGAGTGGGGAAGAAACTTGAAGGCCAGAGTGGGGTTCGAACCCGCGATCTCCGACTTTCCAAGCAGGCAGCTTTAACCACTGCATAAGGGCCCGCGCCCTAGCTGACCATGAAATATGTGATGTATAGCATACCTTGCAACCCATCCTAACAAACTCTTGACCAGCGTATATATACGACCCTAGAAGGCCAAGGGTTAAATTAATTAAATATACCATATTTAAAATTATTATAAAGTTAAATATACCATATGATGCATAAGTGAGACATGGGGCTTAAAACCATTCAAACAATCATCGTGAAACTGAAATATTCCACCACATCTAAGGATTTTGAAACGAT
This sequence comes from Flabesymbios commensalis, assembly GCA_964017125.1. Classification (NCBI taxonomy): domain Eukaryota; kingdom Metazoa; phylum Annelida; class Polychaeta; order Terebellida; family Flabelligeridae; genus Flabesymbios; species Flabesymbios commensalis. Next base: position 70,883,523 of record OZ024916.1, read on the forward strand.
TTTTTTTTTAAGAACATAAACTGTACTAACATATTTAACAGTTAACATGGTTAATCAATAATTTTTCACCCAGTTCATATCATCGTATAATCATATCATCGCCCATACCGGTTGATATTTCAGTGATAAATTAGAGCTTGGAGGGATAAAAGGTTAATGCATCAAATAGGAATTAGCCAAAAAAGCCTATGTCTGTGTATAGAGTTCTACAGTATCACATTAACATGAATAACTCGCTGATTGCGCCTACCCGGAATAAGTGCCTTATTTTCCCGTCCATTACGCGCTTGAAGTGTGTCATTCATTTTGACTAAATAGCTTTGTGTGGTGCCAACTCAACGAACACGAGACGCTAATATAATGCTGGGTTAATTTGGGCCTTAGTCTACGACGCTTCGCCAGCATTAGCCTAACATTGGGTAGACATCTTGCTGTGACGCGGCATCGAAACCCTGTAACCACTAAGTTGTCTTATTTTTTTAACCCACTTGAAGTTGTGTCTCGCTACCGCGATCCACAAGTTCAAGTGGGTGAACATTTAATTACTCATATGTTTCTGATTTAAATCCAAATCTTGATGTTCAAACAAAGTCACATTGATTTGATCGGCTAATACAATGGATCACTCACTCACTCACTCACTCACTCACTCACTCACTCACTCACTCACTCACTCACTCACTCACTCACTCACTCACTCACTCACTCACTCACTCACTCACTCACTCACTCACTCACTCACTCACTCACTCACTCACTCACTCACTCACTCACTCACTCACTCACTCACTCACTCACTCACTCACTCACTCACTCACTCACTCACTCACTCACTCACTCACTCACTCACAAACTCACTCACTCACTCACTCACTCACTCACTCACTCACTCACTCACTCACTCACTCACTCACTCACTCACTCACTCGCTCACTCGTTCACTCACTCACTCACTCGTTCACTCGTTCACTCACTCACTCACTCACTCACTCACTCACTCACTCACTCACTCACTCACTCACTCACTCACTCACTCACTCACTCACTCACTCACTCACTCACTCACTCACTCACTCACTCACTCACTCACTCACTCAATCGCTTAATCGCTCAATCGCTCGTTCACTCACTCACCCACCCACCAACCCACTCACTCACTCACTCACTCACTCACTCACTCACTCACTCACTCACTCACTCACTCACTCACTCACTCACTCACTCACTCACTCACTCACTCACTCACTCACTCGGGCGGGGGCCCTAGGGTAGTGGTTAGCACCGCTGCCTTTCACGCCAGAGTCCGGGGTTCGGTTCCCGGTCTCGGCGGTTTGAAAGAAGCAAAATTGTTTCTTCCCCATCCACGTGTGAAAGTTAGTATTGTGGGGAGCCTCCGTGACCGAGAGGTAGCGTGCTCGGCCTCAGACCGCCAGGGCTCGAATTTCGAATCCTGTGTCTGGAGGACAGTGTCATCTCAATCATCTCACCATCCTCAGGAGGTTCTCCTGGCCCAGTTTAGCCTATATGTGCACAAAGGTGGCCTAAAGCCCGATTCATTTCATTTTCATTTCACTCACTCACTCACTCACTCACTCACTCACTCACTCACTCACTCACTCACTCACTCACTCACTCACTCACTCAACTCACTCACTCACTCACTCACTCACTCACTCACTCACTCACTCACTCACTCACTCACTCACTCACTCAATCACTCACTCAATCACTCCTCACTCACTCACTCACTCACTCACTCACTCACTCAATCGCTTAATCGCTCAATCGCTCGCTCACTCACTCACTCACTCACTCACTCACTCACTCACTCACTCACTCACTCACTCACTCACTCACTCACTCACTCACTCACTCACTCACTCACTCACTCACTCACTCACTCACTCACTCACTCACTCACTCACTCACTCACTCACTCACTCACTCACTCACTCACTCACTCACTCACTCACTCACTCACTCACTCACTCACTCACTCACCCACCCACCCACCCACCCACCCACCCACCCACTCACTCACTCACTCACTCACTCACTCACTCACTCACTCACTCACTCACTCACTCACTCACTCACTCACTCACTCACTCACTCACTCACTCACTCACTCACTCGCTCGCTCGCTCGCTCGCTCACTCAGCCACCCAATCACCCACCCACCCACCCACCACTCAATCACTCACTCACTCACTCACTCACTCACTCACTCACTCACTCACTCACTCACTCACTCACTCACTCACTCACTCACTCACTCACTCACTCACTCACTCACTCGCTCGCTCACTCACTCACTCACTCACTCACTCACTCACTCACTCACTCACTCACTCACTCACTCACTCACTCACTCACTCACTCACCCACCCACCCACTCACTCACTCACTCACTCACTCTCTCACTCACTCACTCACTCTGTCGCTCGCTCGCTCGCTCGCCCACCCACCCACCCACTCACTCACTCACTCACTCACTCACTCACTCACTCACGGATGGTCGCACTCTGACTCACTCACATATTATCCGGGGCGCCTTCACAACAACCTTGTCCCCCGCCCCCCCCCCCCCCACCTGTCATTCTCCGTGTAGTTTTATAATACATGCGCGGGATAACTCTCCAATTATACAACTTGACGAGTATTATGCGTGACAGCGCATGCGTGACCAGAGATCATGTTCACATCTTAACACTTGAGTTTCGAGGTGTAACCCCTCTTACTGCTATACATATTTATTAAAATAGATTATTGCCGCTTATACCCTACATTAGATAAGTTGTCTATTATCAAATATTTTATTTCCATTTCTCACAGTTACCGTCCAGATCCTTGCTAATTACTTTATCAACATGATCACTGGCACGCGTAGCGCTGCTTGTGGGAAGTTCTTGTTGAGAATATGAAGCTGTTTAGCCCAGTATATCATGTATATCGTCGCCTCGGAGCTAAAGGCTCCTATCTGACACTCGTCAGAGTGGCAGATAGGATCCTTTAGCTCCGAGGCGACGATATAGAGTATTGAATATACTCTAGTCGGCTGAAGCAGCATTTTCGCAACAAGAACAGCTTCCCACAAGCAGCGCTACGTTTGCCAGTGAACGTGGCATATACATCTCGGTAAGACCCCTTCATTTCATTTGTCAGTAAGGAAAGGTAATGAAAGTAAAACAAGTAAAGCCTAGTGTAATTCAGAAGAAAGTTCACCATGGTAACACTTTTTTAATCTGTTTTATTTGGAAAATAATCACGATTATTGGAATTTATGTTTTTGTTTGAAAACCAATCTTTGAATTGATGACGCAATTTCCAGCTTTAAATGAATGGAAAAGTTATTTATATTGGTGGAAAATAAACATCTGGAGAAATAAATTATTTTATTTACCGAACTATGTTTCAGCCATGTCTAGAACCTGTGTATGTACAGGTCTAGCCGTAGAAGGGTCAATTATGGGGTAACAACCCCCTCCCCCCTTCTGTCCAAGTACCCCGCTGTCACAAATGCTCCATCTTCACCCCTTTCAAAGTTCAAGTCTCACAAGACTGACCCTGTACCCCGGTAAACATGAGATATTGGGCCAATGTTGGGCCAGCGTCGCAGACGGTGGGCCAACATTATTTTAACATTGGGTTCGCGTCGCTGAGACACAGCTGTAGGACCTCTTTATAGCACTTTAATTTGTGTGTATTATTCAAGAAAGTATCAAGACGGTTCCCAAGCAAACAGATATATTTAGACAATATTAGATATATTGGAACACTGTTCGTATAATGTTGGGCCTGCGTCGCAGACAGTTGGCCAATAATATTTTAACATTATGTTCACGTCGCTGAGACAGGACTGTATCCAGCCATCACGATATGTTGGTCCAATGTTGGTTTCATGCTGGGCCAGCGTCAGAGACGTTGGGCCAACATGAATCCACCGTTGAGTCGGCCTCCTTTGTTGTCTGAGTAAGTACTACTTTATAACACTCTAATTTGCGTGTATTATTCACCAAAGTATCTGCTGCATAAAGTAATAATTGACCCTTCCGGCGTGGGGACCGACTTTATACGTCAGAATCTGACGTCTGTAGACGTCAGATTATGACGTATAAAGACGATCCCTGCACTGAAAGAATTAAAATATTTATATTGACCGTAGAGCCCTAATATATGAATCAGGAAAAGCTAACCAAGGATACTCTAGTATCCTTTAGCTAACTAAGATATGTATGATGATTTCAAATTAAAAAAAACCTTTCATCTACATGGTTTATACAAAAATATCTCAGAGCTGTAAGGGTTAGGGGATGAATTTAATGGACCGAGTACAGTATTCTACACCTGCCTGCCTCAGTATATAATATCCTCGACCAATCAGAGAGTGACTCAGCCTATCACATGATCATCAGCTGATCACCATCGTCGTTTAGTTGTTATAAAAATAGGCATAGAGTACCATACATGGCACGATTTTTTTAACTTATAATCTTAAAAATATACTAAAAATACTTCCATGCTGATACTAAAATACTTTCAAAATGAATGCTCTGATGGATTAGTACTGCAGATATTATATGTTACGCGAAATAAAGTAAGACATAAATCTCACCTATGTTGGTTTGTTAAACAAATTGTGTGAAAGATTGATGAATGAAAATGAAATGAAATGAATCGGGCTTTGCGCCACCTTTGTGCACATATAGGCTAAACTGGGTCAGGAGAACCTCCTGAGGATGGTGAGATGATTCAGATGACACTGTCCTCCAGACACAGGATTCGAAATTCGAGCCCTGGCGGTCTGAGGCCGAGCATGCTACCTCCTGGTCACAGAGGCTCCCCACAATACTGAGTTTTACACGTGGATGGGGAAGAAACATTTTTGTTTTCTTTCAAACCGCCGAGACCGGGAACCGAACCCCGAGCTCTAGCGTGAAAGGCAGCGGTGCTAACCACTACCCTAGGTCCCCCGCCCAACAACGGGATAGCAGACAGACTGAGAATGAAACAGCCCACGAAACAGCCCATATCATGAAATTACATATAACTGACGCCACAGTACTGCACTACAAATAGCATACTATAAGTACTATACTGAAATACAAATACTATTATAATATGAAAGCTGTATACACTGAACTGATACGAGACGTTGAACCAATGTTGGTTTATTATTGGCCCAATGTGTCTGACGTTGGCCCAATATTAGCCAGACCTATGTTTTGTCGCAGATTTAAAGATGTAAGTATACCCTTGACCCAGCAAACACAAAACATCTGTATAACATTTGTACAATGTCGGTTCAACGTCTCCGACGTTGAACCGACATTGTACAAATGTTATACAAATGTTTTGTGTTTACTGGGAAATTCGTAGACTTGAATTTATACTCGTAGATTCGTATATCTCAATATACTCGTAGATACCCCGATGACATCGCAAGGCTCTGACACAGTGACCTCCATTTTTAAATGTAATAGTTCCAATACGATCGCAAGACAACGCCTGCTGAAAATTGCCTAGTTTGCATAGGCTCTTGAAATAATTGTCTCAATGTCTTGGCATCAGAGCTTTTTGGTAGGCAGCGCGAGTGTCGTTTTTACACAGCTGGCTGTGTAAACAAAATGGCGGTCAGTGTGACTGGGCCTCGCGCAGTAAATGAGTTAGGCGGCCCAGTCATACCGGGTAACTCGTAGATTCATAGACCTGAATATAGGCATATTCAGCGTTGCGCGCCTCGTATGTTCAAATTTAGCACAATCATTTGTTTCCCCTAGACATATTTTGACTTGGGCACCAAATTATAACAGCGTCTTGTCCTTGAATCAGGATGAAGATAGAGGTTTAGAATCAGCGGGGTGTCATTGACAAAGATGAACGTAAACCTGAAGAAGTGAATTAGTCTGGTGTGTTGAGCGTGACGGCATACCGCGATGTAAGGCCAACACAAATAGTCATCAAGAGTTTACTTTCGTCAGAAGAATTTAGAAAAATGTATTATTTTGATTTAAAATTTACCATTCATTACCACCCCCTCCCCCAGATTAAAGTAGAATAAAACAGTTATGCATACGAATGGTACTGTAGCGTACAAGGAAACATATGTCTTTACCATGATATTTCTATTGCGAGGAGTTATAGGGTTTTCTGGGCAGTTATCATGGTTATTGTGACACGCAAAAATCTATCCTCTCAATTTCGGCATGTATCACTCATCTTTGAAAAGAAAATTCTGCACTTTGAAACTTTAAAATTAGTACTCCAGATTCTGACGACTAAAGTCTATCCCCGCGCAGTAAAAGTGAAAATATTTCTAATGGCCGTAGACCCATAACATAGGTATTCAAATGAATCAGAAAGAGCTAACTAAGACTTTTATGATGAATTCAATTTGAAAATAACCCTTTGGTCGCCAAATACTAAAGTATTGCAGCGCTTTAAGGGTTAAGGGCCAAGATTGTGGTGTAGTGGTTACGCTGATCGCCTGTCACGTCGCAGCTTGTGTCCCACATTCTGGTATTCAAGTTTCAAAGAAACAACATGTTTCTTCCCTATCCGTTCTTACACTCTTAACACAGAGGAGGTCCTTGGAGGTTCTTTTCCATATAGAGATATAGAGAAAGGTCCCACATACATATGTATGTCGAACCTCTCTGTATAATTCTCACACTCTGTGATGTGCTTTCGCTATGAGACGTATATGAGTATCAGCCCATATCGCACTCCAGATGTAGGCTGAGTACACTGTATGGTAATAATTATGTGATGTGTGACTTGATCGTGTGAGAAAATACAAACGTTGTTCATTTTTCGTGTGTTGTCTGAAAATACAGCACATGCTTAATGAGAAAGTACTCGCCTAAAGGCTCATACTTTATTCATTGAACGAGTGCTGTATTTTCCCATATCGCATTCAAATGAACACCGCTTGCATATCCACTATATGGAAAAGAACCTCCAAGAACCTTTTATGTTAAGAGTGCAATGATTTGGTATTACGATTGTGGGGAACCACTGTGACCGAGACGTAGCGTGCTCAGCTTTAGACAACCAGGGATTAAATTTCAAATTATGTGTCTGGAGGACGGTGTCAACTGATTCATCTCACCATGTCCTCGGGAGGTTTCCTGGCCCGGTTTAGCCTAACTGCATAATCAGCAGATAACAGTGCGACGAAATAAAAATCTCGATTGCAACTGACAAACAAACGTAATTGAGTCCAGGGCGGCTTAGCTGAGCGACTTAAGGCCCACTTACACATAGAGCGAGAAACGAGAAATCGCGCGAACCTGCGAGAAGCTCGCGGGGAGATTCAAACTACACATAAAGCGAGAAATCGCGCGGGATATGAAAATCAGCCGTGACGTAGCATGTCACATGACCACGCCACTATGTTTACTGTTATGTACAGACAGGCGCATAGGCCTATATATATATATATATATATATGTCCACGAGTGTCCACGAAGAGAAAACAAAGAAAACAAAGAATGTTACTTTTGATTCTTTCCAGAAGGCGTAAACAACGACTTCAGCAAAAGAAACGACGTATTTGGGTACACGAAATTTTACAGAAAAAGGAAAGAATTAGGGGAGTATCATACTCTTGTGGGCGAGCTTATCAGCCATGAATACAGATTCTACACGTATGTCAGAATGTCTCAGGGATCAAACGTTCAGTCGACATTTTGTATAGTAGGATAATGACCAAATGGGTACTGGTTCAGGGAACAAAGACGGACGCGCACTGAAAAAGATTGCCAGAGGCCTTGACCTCCATAATGGCAGAGTATAGGCATTGTATGGGGATGGTACTTCGTATATAGTATATATAGTGATGAGAGGTGATAAAAGGTGTGATCCATGCTTACCCTGACAACCATAAAACCACTGGACATATTGTGCAGTGTATGAAAAACAAGCCAAAAGCCACGTGGATTAGCCACGTGGACTTGACAGCAACACAACAAACACAACAACAAACACGCTGATTGGTCAGAGCTGAAAAATCTCGCGCGAATTTTTCCGAAAAAACCGCCCCGGTTGGGTTCTGGGGCGAGATCTCGCTTTGCCGTAAATTGACGCTTCTCGCTTTCGCCTCATATGTAATCGAGCAATGGCTGATGTACTGAGAGCGATTTATTTTCTCGCGCGATTTCTCGTTTCTCGCCTTATGTGTAATACGGGCATTAGTTGAAACAGGGCCCAGACTCCGGTTTCGCCAACCGACTATTTGACTATTAACACGTGATCAAGTTTCAACCAAACAATGATGTTAAGACCAGGGGAATTCAATAGAGATTGAATTCCCTTGTTAAGACTAACTTAAGTCAAGGACGACTTAGGTGCTATCAAAACAGCCCCTGGTCTCATGAGAAGAAAACTGTCTACCACGAATAATAATAACTGATCAGTAGCATAAACTACATAAAATAATTTAATATATTTCACTCACATAACTTTACTCCGTAAAAAAATCATTAAAATTATGTCTTGAACAGACGTAGAAACTAACAATTACCCTATATTGGCCTGGTATTCTTTCTCACGTATGAGACACACGGCGCGGGGGACATACGTGGTATATAGTCATGATAGTCGGTGTGGGCTATGGTTCACTGGTTCACTGGTCCATTGGGCTGACAGGCTCTTTATGCGCCGTGAATACACTGCCTCAGGCAAAATAAAACACAAACCAATGCTGGTTAAATATAGCACCAGCGTCTGCGACGCTGGTGCTACACTTGACCAACATTGGCTGAACATCTCTGTTATCTGGGGTGCACAGAAACCGTTATTTGAATAAGCCACCAAGTAAAAGTTCCCCTCCCGCACTACATGTTGTTTAGTACTGAGCTCACTAGACCGGCGCCAAGCTGTATATCATACCAAACCTTTGTTGCAGAAAAATGTCTCAAGCAAGTTTGAGGCTCAAGTATATAATCTGACGATTGGACTTCCAGAGCGCATATTCAGAGATTTAAAAAAAAGTATATTCGTATTCCTTTGTTCACCTTTTCTTGGACTAATTTATAGTATGCATGTTTTCATTTACTCATTTATTCATTTCTTCATACCATTATTCCTTCCTTACTTCATTTTTTCTTTCTTTCTTTCCTTCTTTTCTTCCTTCCTTCATTCATTCATTCAGTCATTCATATATTTATTCATCCATCCATTCGCTCGTTCGTTCTTTCATTCATTCATTCATTCATTCATTCATTCATTCATTCATTCATTCATTCATTCATTCATTCATTCATTCATTTATTCATTTATTCATTTATTCATTTATTCATTCGTTCCTTCCTTCCTTCCTTCTTTCATTCATTCTATCATTCATTCATTCATTCATTCATTCATTCATTCATTCATTCATTCATTCATTCATTCATTTATTCATTCATTCATTCATTCATTCATTCATTCATTCATAAGGTTTTTTTTATTTATTTATGTATTCATTCATTCATTGTTTTAAATTTTACTTGATTGTATTTTATCGTATTGTATGATGTTGCATTGTATTTGACGACTTTGTATGTGTGTCTCTAGCCAAACACCTTATTCATTGAATGAAAGCTGTATTTCCCTTCACCGCACTAAAAATAATGAACAGCGTTTGTAGGTGGATAAAATATTGACCACAAAATCATAGTCTAATGTGCTTATGGTATTTTCTGATAAAATTAACTACAGTCGCTATATACAATGTATAAAACGTTAAAAATACATAATGAAGTAAACTATGTCTAGATATTGTAGTACTTACTTGATATCATTGACTTAGATCTCACGAAGTAAGTAGCACGTCACGTGACCCGAGAGCTTGGACGAGAGAAGGGACGATCTTAAGCATTCCAATAAATCCGTATATGAATCTGTAATGTGTCCATTTGTCGCGCCTGTGAGCCTTGTGCACTAAGAATTTAGGCGATGTATAAATATTAATCGTCTCCTATTAATTCCACATCGTTCCGCAGCTCGCAGGATTATCCACGCTGTTCAAAATGCCGAAATTGGCTGCAATAATATCCCTTTCTTTTACATGCCGGGTTTTACTCCAAACCTGAAACATACATTGTAGGTACACAATCACGTTACTCGCACTTTTAAATGATTTTCGAAAAGGATCCGTATTATCGTACAACAACAAGTTACGATATATCGTAGGCTTCTGATTGAGATGGTCATCTCAACCAATCAGAAGCCTATGATATATATTTGTGGACAGTGTGGGGACGTCCCGGTTTCGGGTTTTTATCTGTGGTAATAGTGTCCTTTTGACTCCTTCCATATATACCCCGTAGGTACAAAATAAAATGAATGGGGTTTTAGGACACTGCCCTCCAGACACAGGTGCCGAAATTCGAGCCCTGACTGTCTGAGGCCGAGCACGCTACTTTTCGGTCACAGAGGTTCCCAGTAGGTATGTATCTCAGGAAACACGATGCGTTGACCAATGTTGATTTAATGTTGGGCCAGCAGCGTAGACGGTGGCCCAACATCAAACCAGCATTGTGCCAACGTCTCGTGCTTCATGGGAATTAACAATGATATATCCTAATGATCTCAATGTTGTAACAACCGAGAATATAGACTGTGATGATTCTATAACTAACATGAATTTTGCGTTACAATTCTGAAGAGTTTTTTACAATAGCTACACAGTTTACAATAGCCACACATGTTCAGTTATATTTATAAATACTTCTTTACCAAACACATTTTAATGATTCAGTCTCGTTGATATCCTGCTGTTAGTGATCTGGTGGGTCACCGCAGTGGCGGATCCAGAGGGGGGCGCGGACGGCGCCCCCCCCCCTGTTCAGGGTCCCAAAAAGAAAAAAAACATATTTCGGCCGAAATTTGGTCTAGAATGTAGACCAAATTAGATTTCAACCCCCGGACCCCTCTAGAGCATATAATTGCCAGCTGTGGTGTGTATAAATTCTTGCAAAAATCGGCGCCCCCCCCCCGTCTGTGAATTCCTGGATCCGCCACTGGGGTGGGTGGGTGTGTGTGAGTGCATGTTTGTTCCAAATTACCTGAATCTACATAAACCTGGGCGACACCACATCATCCACTCACGCACAGCAATTAGTAACACCATACATTGGCATAGTGCTGGTTCAATGTTGAGCCAGCGTTGCAGATGGTGGGCCAACATTAAACCAACATTTGTGTTAATGTATCGCGTTTTCAATAAATCTCACATAAACACATTATTCACTGAGTCATCTTATTTAAATTTCCATCCACTTGAAGTTGTGTCTCGCTACCGCGACCCACAACCTCAAGTGGATGGAAATTTAAATGTTCCCCGGGGAGTTGAAATGGCACACGAATGAACAGGTCCAGTGACCAGGGGGTAAAATGTCCGATGATAGTCCGATGATAGGTCTTCAGACTTGATATCAGACTATAAAAAACCAGCACCTTTACCTTTAAACAAGATAACTGTTCTCATTCAATTCTGAACCAATTTCAGGACATTTTACACACACAATTGTCTAGTCATGCGACGACCTTTCTGAAAATTTCGCAAAGTTTTAGAAGTCAGACCATTTGACATCTAATGAAATTCTGAGCCCAAGTCAATGGGTTTATAGAGGGCGATTTTTTTATATAGCCTACTACATAGTAAATAGTCTAACTTTTAAACTGAAATTTTCAGGGCAGTCGAAACAGTACTACGACATACTGCTTGTAAAATGTCATGACAATTCTTTGAGAATTGATTGAGAAATCAGCGAAAATCGTTCACCACGGATAAGCTATACGCCTTCAGAAGAGAGCGGGGAGAAGCTACACCGGGTGGAGTACAAGGTAAAACTAGCCCAACCAGATAGATATTCTAGACCTTGCGAGGTGTAGCTGCGAGCCATGTGCAATTGCTCGTTACAGTTGCTGGGATATATGCATTCCACCCGACCGGGTATAAACAGTGTACACCTTTTTTGAATAGACCCACACTTATGGCAATTGTTTTGAACAGTTTGGCTTCATCTTGACACGGGAATTTGCTGCAGACATAAACATAAGATATGACACATAGAAGTGTGAATACCCTCGTGTTTTTTCAGGTCGCATTTCTGTATAAATCATTTATCACAAGTATCACACTGGTTTATCTCCAGTGTGAACACGCTGATGTCTTTGCAGGTTGCCTTTCCGAGTAAAAAATCGTTCACCATGGTGAATGGGAACCCGAATATTGTCTTCATCCACCAGGGATGGGAATTCTGCCGTTCAAAGGCAAAAGGCAGTATTTGCTTAGTCTGGTGATTTGATAAAACAGCCAAGTTAGTATAGTATATCTAATGAAAACTGGGAAACTCCCTTTTATGACGGATTGCAACATTTCTTATTTGGGAAAATAGTATTGAAAAAACGTTGTGCGGTACAGCAATGCAATTGGGTGGTGAGCGAGGGGTTTCAATGTGGTCTCATCAATTCAATGGCTGAGTTTGTCGATTGAATGTCGATAGTATACGGGGGTGTGTGAGTATGTTAAGTATGTTAAGCATGGTTATGCAGGAGAACCTCTCGTTTTGCAAGGCAAATATATTCTATTTTTCTTGTTTGTACCGATTAAAATAGATTTTGTTCCTTTCACGCAGTGATCACAATAGTTTTCAATATAATTATGTTGATGGTGTGTGTGTTTGTTTACCTCTAGAATAAGGCATTAGACTACATTACCATGATTACAATCTAGGGCAAAAAAATGAAATGAACTGGGCTTTAGGCCACCTTTGTGCACATATAAGCTAAACTGGGCCAGGAGAACCTCCTGAGGATGGTGAGATGATTGAGATGACACTGTCCTCCAGACACAGGATTCGAAATTCGAACCCTGGCGGTCTGAGGCCCAGCACGCTACCTCTCGGTCACGGAGGCTCCCCACAATACTAACTTTCACATGTGGATGGGGAAGAAACATTTTTGTTTCTTTCAAACCGCCGAGACCGGGAACCGAACCCCGAACTCCGGCGTGAAAGGCAGCGGTGCTAGCCAGTACCCTAGGGCCCCCGCCCACACACAATCTAGGGCCTTCATGCCAAAGTTGAAAATTGAAAGCTTAGTAAAAATCAATGAAATTTCCATAGCGCCTAAATCCTCAGCGAACCGAGCTCAGAGGCGCGCAAATCCTTAGCATGCTCTTGTTTTAAAATATGCCCTGACGGCCATTTTGATTCATGCTAATTACGTACATCACATCTAACGTACATTTCAGCTTGGCAGACAGCTGATTTCAATTCAACACTAAAAATGGCTCAGATGATCCAGCTTGCTATATTGTACTTAAAATTGTTTAAAATTGAGCAAAATAGGGCTATTAATTAGAATTTCTGCCCAGACTACTTCTCACGGACGCCATTTTGAAATTATGCAAATTAGTCACTTTCCCCTGGTTGAATTTTAGTGGGAGATTTTTTTCTGAGGATTCTCAGATTCCAAGTGACGATATAAAACGCAAAAAACGTTTTGTTGCAATTTTTAAGATGTGATGCCATCTATTTTTTTATTTCTACCTGACTATTGTGTTTGTGTGTAAATGTGTGAGTGTGTTTAAATGTCAAAGAAACAAAATGTTTCTTCCCCGCCCACTCGTAAAGATTCAATATTGTGGGGAGACTCAGACCGCCAGGGCTCGAATTTCGAATCCTGTATCTGGAGGGCAGTGTCATCTCATTCATCTCACCATCCTCAGGAGGTTCTCTTGGGCCAGTTTAGCCTATATGTGCACTAAGGTAGCCTTAAACCCCATTCATTTTTACCTGTACAGTTTTTCAGGATAATGTCTCGTCATACAGTGCTGATTACAGACAGTAATACGTCAAATTACCGTGACGATCATGTTAATTACACAATAAGTTCTCCTGTCACCTGCCATTAACCATCTGACCTCTGTAGGCTCAGTGACATTGACCCTATGACCTCTACTGGCCCCAGTGACATTGACCCTTTAACCGCCAACTCATTTATTTGGAATTTTCACTCACTTGAAGTTGTGTCTCGCTGACGCGATTCACAACTTCAAGTGAGTGAAAATTATTAAGATTTGACAAAAATAAAGGTCAGTGCTTTTGACATCTTACTGCTTGATGTCACGTTTTATTTTTAACGTGTTCAAAAGCTGATATATAATTTGCTAATAGAACATCTGAGCCATAACAGGGTTAGTTATAGAAGTTGTAATATAGGACTACTACATATCACGACAACGCTGTTTAAATGTATTTCAAGTAGTTATGATGCAAATTTCAAATACCCTGTGCTTGTTTCAAGTATATATAATAATGCAAATATATCATTTTGGGTTCACATATCTTGTCGATTTTCATGTGATTTTACAGAACTAATCCTGCTGTATTTAAACGTATATTAGATATCTTGGCTGTTCATTTAAGTCTACATATAAGTCTACATAGACTTTGTGAATAAATCGTCCCCTTGGATATGAAAGGGTGTATCTGCAATTTTATAAAGTGGCAGATACACCCTTTCATATCCAAGGGGACGAAATGTCTATCTATCATTAAAACATTTATACTTTACTTGCATTTATCATGTTTATCTATCGCATTGCATGTTTTAAATTTTTTTTTTTTAGGGAAGTCCATGGTAATATATGAGGTTCTGAACGTTCATTTGTGATCTCCCAGGTAGCATGCCACATTGACCCGATGTTGGGCTAATGTTGGGCCACCGTCTTCGACGCTGGCTCAACATTAGTCCAGCACCGTGGCAATGCGGCATGTTACCTGGGATATGATACTTGAGGTTGTCATAAAATCAGGGGATGTTCTATCGCTTTGAAATGGGAATTGCGGCAATAATTTACATCTAAAAGAAAAATGAAAAATGATGGATTATCTGCAGTAAATATCATACCTTAATTAGTGTTATTGTGGAGTGCTTATCGCTGTGAAGTGCTTATCGCTATGCGTACCTAATTGTGATTATCCAGCAGTTATCATCTTAATTATCACACAATTATCCAATCAATGTCTGAATCCAAAACGTATCAATATTAACAGAGCGCTAATAAAGTACACATGGATGTGAAGTGCAAATTTCAATATGACATTGTATCAGTTTGAAAATAGCACACTTTTTCGGGTAATATTAGAATACCATACTATGCATCTCTGTGAATACTTACAGCCAGTATATTATAAATACTCCAGTATTCCATGTAAGGGTAGATATATATCAATAACTTTCAGTACCGATACTCCTTGTAAACTGTGTAGAGGGTAGGCTACTGGGGTGCAGAGTACTGGGGTAGACTACAACCTGTATTTTCTTGTATATATCCTGACATCATATGGTCATATCCTCTATCCACCAGCGCAACTTTGGTGATGTGTTTATTTAAGACACTTACTAAACGACGTAAATGAATGTATATAGTGTGTTTGTGAAGCGCGTATCATTGTGTACTGTAGTATCACCATGATCACTGCGAGGTATATACTGGCTTTAGGTTATTCCATATTTCTTCCACATTTGTAGTTTTCTCAGCATTGTGTAGGCATACTCTTGTAGACCCTGGTTTTGACTGAGGTGCATCAGTCACTTTTCTTGAGATCCTGCCCATGATTGAAGGTCTCTTGTTAGTTTTAGCGCTGGGCAGACCTCCCCTTGTAGACCCTGGCGCTGATTGAGAGGGGGACCGGGGTCGTGTGAGTGAGATCTGCCCTCGTGTTTACCGGGGGGGGGGGGGGGGGCATGTCACGTACTCTATCACACCTGAATGATCGTGAATCAGATAACGAGGTGAATCTAGCGAGACTCAGGGACCGTCACTAAACACGGCGATACAGGGACCGTCACAAAACGCCACAACCCAAGGGAGCGTCACAAAACACCACGACTCAGGGACCGTCACAAAACACCACTACCCAGAGACCGTCACAAAACACCACCACCCAGGGACCGTCACAAAACGCCACAACCCAAGGGAGCGTCACAAAACACCACCTCTCAGGGACTGTCACAAAACACCACTACCCAGAGACCGTCACAAAACACCACCACCCAGGGACCGTCACAAAACACCACCTCTCAGGGACCGTCACAAAACACCACCATCCAGGGACCGTCACAAAACACCACGACTCAGGGACCGTCACAAAACACCACCACCCAGAGACCGTCACAAAACACCACCTCTCAGGGACCATCACAAAACACCACTACCCAGAGACCGTCACAAAACACCACCACCCAGAGACCGTCACAAAACACCACCTCTCAGGGACCGTCACAAAACACCACCATCCAGGGACCGTCACGAAACACCACCACCCAAGGACCGTCACAAAACACCACCACCCAGAGACCGTCACAAAACACCACCTCTCAGGGACCGTCACAAAACACCACCATCCAGGGACCCTCACGAAACACCACCACCCAGGGACCGTCACCCACGGTCTGCGATGCTTGGCCAACATTGGCGCACCATTGAGTTAACGTCGGGTGATTCTTCCTCCCAATTTTGTCCAGGAGCACGAGGGATCATCCCCGAAAAAAAATGACAAATAAATTGAAGTTGAATTTAGAAGCATTCCACACATTTCCTGTACATGTGTGCTTTCCGCATAATCATGATAATGTCGATTTTTTTTAAATAAATAATTTATTTAGCTCATTTCGCCACAACGTGCATGTTGTTTTAGTTGTTTGAATAAGTACGATTTACATCTTACTTATTTGCATCAATCCAAAATAGCTGCCATCGGGTATTATTAACTTTTGACATAATACACCTTGAATATACCGTTTAAAGTTTGTGATTAAGAAAAAAATGCTTTTACTGAAATATTCCGTAGGGTTTGTGTATTTTCCTATATATCATGCTTCTGGACTTCTTGAGACTGACGCATTCTATTAGCTGTACCTCACATAACCCAGCACACGAAGGTCGATCAACCAATGCCGAGGTGATGGTGGGCCAGCGTGGCAAACGGTGGACCAACGTTATGTCGGCATTGGCTCTATATCTTGTGGTTGCTGTATGGTAACATGTGAGTGGTTGATTACAGGGGTGGGGCATGGTGTGGTGGTTACGCTACATGCCTGTCACACCGGAGCTCACTGGCTCATCTCCCGCTTTGATATTCATGTTTGAAAGAAGCGAAATGGTTCTTCTCATCCTCTTGTAGAGATTCAGTATGCAAAACCAAAAGGCAGTATTTGCTTACTTGTTAAGGATGCATATACTGCCTTTTGTCTATGCATAGCAGAATTGTTTTCGTTATAAGTATTGCGGGGTGCCTCCGTGATCTCGGACCGCTGTTTTTTAAGTTCGAATCCTGTGTCAGGAGGGCAGAGTCATCTTATTCATCTCATCTTTCTCACGTGGGTTTCCTGGTGCAGCCTCTGTGTAAACAAGGTGGCACGACGGCTCATTCATTAATTCATTCATTGATTCATTTATTCTTTTATTCTTTCATTTATTCGTTCGTTCGTTCATCCATTCATTCACTTATTCATTTATTCATTCATTCATTTATTCATTCATTCATTCATTCATTCATTCATTCATTCATTCACTCATTCATTCATTCATTTATTTATTCATTCATTCATTTACTCATTCATTTGTTCGTTTGTTCATTCATTTATTCATTCATTCATTTGTTTATTCGTTCGTTCATGTATTCATTTATTTATTCATTCATTTATTTATTCATTCATTCATTCATTCATTCATTCATTCATTCATTCATTCATTCATTCATTCATTTATTCATTCATTCGTTCGTTCGTTCGTTCGTTCATTCATTCACTTATTCATTCATTCATTCATTCATTCATTCATTCATTCATTCATTCATTCATTCATTCATTCATTCATTCATTCATTTTTTTTGTTCCTCCGTTCATTCATTCATTTATTCATTCATTCATTCATTCTTTCATTCATTCTTCCGTTCGTTCGTTCGTTCGTTCGTTCATTCGTTCGTTAGTTCGTTCGTTCGTTAGTTCGTTCGTTCATTCATCTATTTATTCATTCACTTATTCATTTATTCATTCATTCATGTCGCCCTCTGCACTTGTCACAAAATCACAGCAAGAAACAGCCCTCAATCTGGACTCTGTCCTACTATTGTACTTCAATGAGGGGACATGTCTTATGTGGTGTATCTAACGGTTTTGTGATAATTTTGTCACAGCGTTTAAGGTGTTGGCCCAACATCAAAGCTAAGCTAGTCAACCATTCTGTGTCCAGACCAATCCACCCCTGTCGGCACGAGAGTATATGCATACGGCATCGTTGGGAAGGCGAGATGCAAGTCACCTCATCAAGCCCGAGCCTTTAGGCGAGGGCTTGATGAGGTGACGAGTTCTGATATCAGCCCATCTCGCCGTACCAACGATGCTGTATGCATTTTCTCGGACGAATATCTAGGCTCTATCTGAAACGGCAAAACCAAACTGTGCATTGAAGCGTATGGGAGAGAGTGCGAGATGGGCTGATCTCACCATACGTCTCGTAGTGAAAACCAACAGCATGAGTGTGAGAAAGCCTACGATCACGTGGGTGGGGCGCTAGTGACAGCATGTAGTCAGCGTGCCATGTTCATTCTTAATGTACTGTTATATAATCCCACCATTGGGACATACTTAGGATACTTCAACCCGTATACTACAATAACCGTTTTTATTCAGTTTTATTAGCAGGTTAAAGGGACTGGCCCAGGCTAAAATCATCATCGATGATTTTATTTTGGCTTCTTAATATGACCATATGATGTAAACATGTCCATAGACTAGTACTGCAAAGTTTTTTAATTTTTCTGCTGCGCATTCGCCAGTTAGGCTAGATATAGAGACGAAATTCGCGTATTTCCTATTTTTGATATGGTTGTCAATAATTAAAAATCAGGAATTTCGTTTCTATATCTAGCCTAACTGGTGAATGCGCAGCACAAAAATTAAAACACTTTGCAGTTCTAGTCTATGGACATGTTTACATCATATGGTCATATTAAGAAGTCAAAATAAAATCACCGATTTTTTTATGATTTTAGCCTGGGCCAGTCCCTTTAAATCACAGTTATTGGGAATGAAATGAATCTTTAAACATCAAGATTTGTTAATGCTTGGTCTTTAATTAAATGACTATGAGTAATTGTCAGCCACCTGAAGTTGTGGGTCGCGGAAGCTTCAAGTGGGTAAAAATTTAAATAAATTACCTTAGCGGGGAGGGGAAATTAATAAGGCTTGTGGTGAACGAATGCGGACGTCAAATATATCAGATGGTTACACATAATTAACGAAAGAATGAATGGGTTTGTAGGCCACATGTGTGCATATATAGGCTTCTGAGGATGGTGAGATGAATGAGATGACACTGCCCTCAAGACACATGATGCGAAAATCGATCCCTGGCGGCCTGAGGCCGAGCACGCTACCTCTCGGTCACGGAGGCTCCTGACAATACTGAATCTTTACGAGTGAGCAGGGAAGAACCATTTTGTTTCTTTGAATCTTGAATGCCATATTTCGGGGAACGAGCCCGAGATCTCCGCCTTTCCAAGCAGGCAGCTTTAACCACTACTCCAGGACCCCCACCCGGAGGTCTACATAATGCAGATATAGGCCTAGAGAGTGTGACTCAGCAATCATGATATATTCAGCCAATGCTGGTCCTCCGTCTACGACGCTAGTCACACATCAAACAAACATCGGCTAAACATCGCGTGTAATCTGCTAGTTTATGTTACGGCCCCTTACACCGTGTCTCCCAGGATGCCGCGGGGTTTGTGATTTGATGTTACGGTCCCTTCTCAGCAAACACGGGACGTTGACCCAATGTTGGATTAATGTTGGGCCAGCGTCAGAGACAGTGGGCCAACATTAAACCAGCATTGGGTCAACGTCTCTTGTTAACCGGGTTACTGGCGTGTTTCTCAGCATGCCGTGTGGGGTTTAAGTATCCGTAACGCACGCTACACACACACTGTCCACACAGACATTCATAAAGCACACACTACGCACCCCTGCTGTCCCAAAATCTGACAAATACTGATGGAAGAATGGACAGATATAATAAACAAACAAATCACAGCCCTACAATCTAAGAAACACTGCTGGAAAAGTACAAAATATATAATAAGCAAGAAAAGGACAGCCTTGTAATACCGTCATCTGCCAAAATGAAATATATAATAAACAAGCAAATAACACACTTATTGTCCCACTAATATGACAAAAGGTGGTGAGAAAGGTTGAAACACCTAATAAACAAAGAAATGACACCATTAGTCCCATTATCTTAAAGAGTGAAATGTAAACAAACGTATATGACACCATTTTTATTATTATTTATTAGGCTTTATATACACAAATATATACAGTGATATTGTACAAATATGCAATTGCAAGTAAAATTGTGTACATTAGGATATCAATTACAGGTGACCCGCATCCTTACTGTGTTTGACATTCAGGATAAAATATTATATACACTTGAATTCAAGTCAAAGTGTAATAGATAATTTATATCTACATAATATAATATATATGTTTCCCGCGCCAAAACCAGAGATATAATAGTTATATATTATTATAAAAAGTAGCAAAAAAGTCACTCTGGAAAGCGTAGAAACCTTTAAAATAAATAGTGTGATGAATATTTGTTAAAAGTAAAAGATCTATAATAAATGAACAAATGACGTGAAAGAGTAGATACAATATAAAATGTAGGCCCCCTACAAACACATGACATCCTTATGATGCTTATAGCAACCATAATCTGAAAAATACTTGCGAAAAACTAGAAATATACAATAAACGATCAATTTACACACTTATGGCATCGTAGTCTGGTAAGTACTAGCCGACTAGTATCAGAAATACATAATACAGAGAAATAAACAACTCTAACCTCACCATTTCACAGTGCGCTGATGCGTTTTCCGTTATAACTCTATAACCATTCGACCGATCAACACATGTAAAGCATCGTTGGAAAGGTCGTAATCTTAACTTTATTACGATATTTTCATCTTTCTTCTGCTTTTAAAACTCGATCTGCTAGCTTTCGCGATGTGTACTAAGAAATAGAAGATCGTCCAAAATGCATCCATGAGCCGGTTACTCGCTTCCTATCTCCACCACCACTGCATATATTATGCGGAAATCTATATTTAGCAGAGAGAGGGGGAGGCCGGGGTCAAGAGCACGTGGGATCTGTACAACGTCCACGTGGGCCAAGTCGTGGTATTCTGGGGTTGAGACGGCGGTTTTATGATCCCTGTATGTCGATGGTACGTTTAGCGATTCACCACGGCAATACATGGTCAGATGAGAAATTAATGAAGTTAGCGTAGTAGTGGTGGCTTACATGTTGTCCCAAGCGAAGCATCATGTTTCATACTGAGAATAAATCAAGCAGAACTGATGATCGCTTAAGTAGGCCTAAGCTATCACTCACCGTATTTTAATTTACGATGCGTTTTTTTTAGCATTGCTATTTTAAAGTCATGTTGTTATCCGATGTGTTTATGCTTCAAAAAAAAAGACAATAGTAAATATTAGGTTCAATGTCGAGATGTTATTTACTTTATTTTGTTTGTTTCTCTGCATTTCTCACATCAACTGTGGGAAAGAGGTTCCACCTCGTGTTTATAAATACTGTGTCTGCTAAATTAATTCATTTTTAAATAGTCAGTATTTTATCATTAATTCTGGTGAGCAAGCCGACCAGCAGATCACTTTCAAACCATCTAACATATTTTGATATTTAAATTAATTATAGGCCCCATACAACGTAAGCCTCTCTGTGGTATTGTATTCTTTAAACATGTAACAAAATCGTTACATTTCGTTATTGACCCTCTAAAAGCAAATAGATATTTCATTTGCAATCACCTGTCACACTTATTAAAATGAATGAAATTATCTGTTTTGATTTCATAAAATAAATACGTACAATATATCAGATCAAGGCTCATCCAGCAAACACAAAACATTCGTATAACATTTATGCAACGTCTTCGACGTTGGTCCAACATTGTATAAACGTTATACAAATGTTTTGTGTTTGCTGGGCACGTCGTCCTTATTTCGATGAATTATGTCATTTAAATCAATTTATATCATTGTTATATCATTGAATATATTGTTATCAAAATATTCTATACGATGCATAGATGCGACGAGGGGCTGAAAGGGTTAAGGTTTCTTATTAGACCAAATTAATTAAAGCGACACAATCAAGAAGAAATACGCGAATTTTGTCTGATTAAATTGAATTTAATTGTTGAATTCTGTCTGCAACAACCAAGCTGTGCAGAATTTGGCCTTGTTCCGACAAACATAATATTATTACATGGAGATATACCTCCACTGACAGCATCCCCCCTCCCGGCAAACTCGAGACACCGAAATGCAACAAACACCAGCCAGCAAACACGAGACGTTGGCCCAATGCTGGGTTAATGACGGCCCATCGTCTTCGACGGACCAGCGTCTCGTGTTTGCTGGGTCCGAATGAAATGGCAACTTATTGATAAATTATTCTATGTGATGCTCGGACGCGACGAGGGGCTGAAAGGGTTAACGTTTCTTATCAGACCCAAGGTAATTCAATTAGATCAGAAATACATAATACAGAGAAATAAACAACTCGCCCATCGTCTTTTCCGAGGGTACCGTAACGTCTCCCTTCGTAACTCTGTGACCAACCGGCCGATAATCACATGTAAAGTATCGTTAGAAAGGTGATATTCTGATCCGTGTTACTGCCTTTTCATATTAAAGATACTGTTAAAATTCTTTTCGCTAGGTGCCTCCACATAAATTGTAGCTATCCACTGGTGATGACGAACGTCCATGAGCCGGGTACTACAGCAGGACAAAATGCTATATTAATTATTCATGAGCTCGCAGCGGCGGCAGACGAGTCCTGCTCAGTGATTGGCCAATGGTTTGTTTACTTTTCTCAGTGGTGAAAACAATCTTGTGTGTACGACCTCAGAATAGGTGGGGGCTGGGGGTGATGTTAGTGAACAGGGGTTCTTTGTTTTACTCTGTACCCCTGTATCCTGTCGTAGGTCTATGTCTGTATGTAGATCCTTGCATGTAGGCTACTACATGTACATACAGCTTCAGTATGTCAGCTGAGCTGAACTTGCCCCCTGGTTGCGTTGACCTCTAACAAATTGTGGGTTATTCCATATATAGGCCTACATAGGTTGACCCAACATTAAATCACCATTAGACCATCGTCTCGTGTTTGCAGGGCAGCTGCTATATCTTACCAACAACTTTATATATAAAGTTATTGATCTTACACAGCAAACACAAGGCGTCGACACAATGTTGTTTTGATGTGGGATAAACGTTGTAGATGATGGGCTATTAACTTCAAGGCAACATTAGGTAAACGTTTGCTGGGAACAAGAAACGTTTACCCAATGTTTTTGCAATGGTGGTCCACAATCTACAACGCTGGCCAAGCATCAGCGTAACGTGGGTGAACGCTTCTTATTTCGTGGGCCTATCATAAAATTAATCATAATTTATAAATAATCATGTAGGCCTAAAGGCATGTGTTTAAATTGACAGATCAGTAGACCTTCCTGAGTGAATCTATTGCCAGAAAGAAAGGTCTAAAGTTCGAAACAAGTTTAGAATTGGGACATTTAAGAAGTTTATTAATGTTACTTTACATAATAACATTTGCTGGGAACAAGAAACCTTGTTGTTGCAATGGGGGTCCACCATCTACAACGCTGGCCCAGCGTCAACGTAACGTGGGTGAACCTCGCTTCCTATTTTTTGGGCCCATCATAAAATTAGTCATATAGGCCCTAATATAAATTTTCATGTAAAGGCATGTGTTTAAATTAACAGATCAGTAACGTTAACCAGACCTTCACAGTGAATCCATTGCCAGAGTGAAAGGTGTAACGTTTAGAATTGGGGCAATAAGGAGTTTATTAATGTTACTTTACATAGTAACCTAATGCATTCTGACCTCAGAGATTATATCTCTGATACCACATGCCGATTTTGCCGTATGGACGCATGGAGATTAGCCTGATGTATCAGCCATTACCACGCGAGAATCAGGTTTGGAATAACCATTCCTATAACCACGGAACTATTTACATGTTCATCTGGATTGATTATTGATCATTTTTTCACTATTTCGTTGAATCTAATAGTTTGCCGCAGGTAATAGATATTTACTCTGTTCAGTTATGGATAAATTGAGCCATCATAATTCGCATGTCATTCAGTAATTTTTACTTGCCAGTGTTTTGAATCTGATTGAAAATTATGTCAGAAAAACAATAACATAAACCTTCTCACAGCAGCGCGTAGGTAGAGAAAGTAATCCCTTGGTGTTTTTCTATTTCTCTATGAATAGAAAACTTATACGTGGCGGAGTAGTGGTCTTTTATATTTGCCATTTATATCTAGGACACACAAGCGTATTTATAAGCTTACAGTAGGTATAATAACAAAACTGCTCGAAATGAGCAGTTTTTGTTAAAACATGGCGCCTGTTTACAGAGATGCAGCGGGGGTTCACCTGAGCGACATCTATGTGTGGAGAATGAACCTAATGGTTACATTTTTATGTTTGTTCACAAATTAGCTTATTCAATGAATTATAAATACAGCGTCGTTCAGAAAGTGCACAATTGTTTTCTGTTGGTGGATCACGTCAGAATTCGATATATAGGATATGACAACTCTAGGCAGTCCAAATCCCATAGTATAGACCTAGAATAGTTTTGCATTACAGAGAATAGGCTATACATTGGAATTACGGGGGATATTAATTAACAACGAGACAATCGTCATTCTTCATTCAATTTCCAGCTAATACGAGACGTTGGTATAAACATTATTTTATGAACCAAACAATGCAAGTTTGTAATACAGGGCTTCTTTCGGAATATACGAGAAGTTGACTCTATGCTGGCTTCTTATCACACCACGTCGGTTATCCAACAATTCAACCAGTATGGCTCCTGTTTGTTGCACCCCGGTCTGCAATCATTAACCCTTTAAGACCACACGTAAATATTTGATATGTGGCAGAGAATATGTGATCAAGTAAGCTTATATCTGGACAATGTCATTATGCCGAGAAAAACACTCTTGAGACTCTTATCAAATGTTGCCTTAACGTTGTGCTAGCAGCGTACCTAGCAAACACGATACATTGACCAAAGTGCACGTCTCTAATAGGGTGTTTAAACATGTTAAACAGACTTCAAATGGTCAACAATCGTCAGCCAAATTCAGAAGTCCAGCTGTGCTTTCTCTCCTCACAGCTGGGCAGATATCCGGACGGGTAGATTACTTGGGGTGATCACTTCCTGGGATTGCTTCACCCAAAGTTATATATCTATGTAATAAGAACCTCTTTGCCAGTTCTATAACGATTAGCTTCCAAGACACATAAGACACATCGATTGGCAGCGCATACTATTATTTTTTGGCTCAGAATGGAAAAAAAAAAAAATCATTTGTAGAATATATTGTGAGAAATAGTGAACAAGAAGGCCATTTCAAATATTTCGAGGATCGAGCTCGTCTGTGGACTGCACTAAAACAAGATAAGGACAATCTGCAGTCACTAGTTTGTATCCTTCTGACAGTCAGACAGAATGGGCCTCTGATAAATGTGATGAAGAAATCAGACTGTAATAGTGGACCAGTTTGTTAAACCAAGGATACTAGAACATCTGTTCTAGTATCCTTGGTTAAACACATTACCAGCAAAATTAGGATTTGCAAAATAACCGGATATGTATGCTGTATTGCAAACATTAGGCAAACATGCCTTTGATTATTCGATGATTAAATTATGAAAAGTAGCAACAGCACAACAAGCACCATAAATTAACCCAATGTTGGCTTAATAGCGGGCTTCATATTGGGCCAACGCCGGCGACGCTGTTTCCAGACTTGAGCCAGTGCCTCGTGGTTGGGGGGGGGGGGGGATTATTACTTTTAGCAGCCCTGGAAACCTTAACAGGTGGATTCAACCAAGATCCTGATGTTATTTGCCTATCCAATGAAATGTGCATTTACGACCTACACAATTCCCAACACTAAAAGTGCATAATATACAAGGCAACTTTAATTGTTTAACCACTGCACCAGGTTCCCCGCCCAAGCGTCAGCTGAGGGCCATTCAGTCCTAACGTATGAGAGTTTCAATGTTGGCATAAGGTTGGGCCAACATCTGCGACGCTGGCTCAATAATAAACCGACATTGGGCGAATGCCTCAGAGAGGATTGG
>OZ024916.1:70910018-70927518 GCA_964017125.1 Flabesymbios commensalis
CACCCACCCACCCACCCACCCACCCACTCACTCACTCACTCACTCACTCACTCACTCACTCACTCACTCACTCACTCACTCACTCACTCAATCGCTCAATCGCTCGCTCACTCACTCACCCACCCACCCACTCACTCACTCACTCACTCACTCACTCACTCACTCACTCACTCACTCACTCACTCACTCACTCACTCACTCACTCACTCACTCACTCACTCACTCACTCACTCACTCACTCACTCACTCGCTCAATCGCTCAATCGCTCAATCGCTCGCTCACTCACCCACCCACCCACCCACTCACTCACTCACTCACTCACTCACTCACTCACTCACTCACTCACTCACTCACTCACTCACTCACTCACTCACTCACTAACTCACTCACTCACTCACTCACTCACTCACTCAATCGCTCGCTCACTCACTCACCCACCCACCCACCCACTCACTCACTCACTCACTCACTCACTCACTCACTCACTCACTCACTCACTCACTCACTCACTCACTCACTCACTCACTCACTCACTCACTCACTCACTCACTCACTCACTCACTCACTCACTCACTCACTCACTCACTCACTCACTCACTCACTCACTCGCTCAATCGCTCAATCGCTCAATCGCTCAATCGCTCGCTCACTCACCCATCCACCCACCCTCCCACCCACCCACCCACTCACTCACTCACTCACTCACTCACTCACTCACTCACTCACTCACTCACTCACTCACTCACTCACTCACTCACTCACTCACTCACTCACTCACTCACTCACTCACTCACTCGCTCTCTCGCTCGCTCGCTCGCTCGCTCGCCCACCCACCCACCCACCCACTCACTCACTCACTCACTCACTCACGGATGGTCCCACTCTGACTCACTCACATATTATCCGGGTCGCCTTCACAACAACCTTCCCTGCGCCCCCCCCCCCCCCCCCACCTGTCATTCTCTGTGTAGTTTTATAATACATGCGCGGGATAACAATTATACAACTTGACGAGTATTATGCGTGACAGCGCATGCGTGACGAGAGATCATGTTCACATCTTAACTCTTGAGTTTCGAGGTGTAGCCCTCTAACTGCTATACATATTGATTACAATAGATTATTGCCGCTTATACCCTACATTAGATAAGCTGTCTAATATCAAATATTTTATTTCCATTTCTCACAGCTACCGTCCAGATCCTTGCTAATTACTATATCAACATGATCACTGGCAGACGTAGCGCTGCTTGTGGGAAGTTCTTGTTGAGAATATGAAGCTGTTTAGCCCAGTATATCATGTATATCGTCGCCTCGGAGCTAAAGGATCCTATCTGACACTCGTTAGAGTGGCAGATAGGATCCTTTAGCTCTGAGGCGACGATATAGAGTATTGAATATACTCTAGTCGGCTAAAGCAGCATTTTCGCAACAAGAACAGCTTCCCACAAGCAGCGCTACGTCTGCCAGTGAACTCGGCATATACATCTCGGTTTAGTATGATGACGCAATTTCCAGCTTTAAATGTTTGGAAAATTTATATTTGTGGAAAATAAACATCTCGAGAAATAAATGATTTAATTTACTGAACTACGTTTCAACCATATCTAGAACCTGTGTATGTACAGGTCTAGCCGTAGAAGGGTCAATTATGGGGTGACAACCCCCTCCACCCTCTGTCCAAGTACCCCGCTGTCACAAATGCTTCATCTTCACCCCTTTCAAAGTTCAAGTCTCACAAGACTGACCCTGTACCCCAGTGAACATGAGATATTGGGCCAATGTTGGGCCAGCGTCGCAGACAGTGGGCCAACATTATTTTAACATTGGGTTCGCGTCGCTGAGACACAGCTGTAGGACTACTTTATAGCACTTTAATTTGTGTGTATTATTCAAGAAAGTATCAAGACTGTTCCCCCACGCAAACATATATTTAGACAATATTAGATATATTGGAACAATGCTCGTATAATGTTGGGCCTGCGTCGCAGACAGTGGGCCAATATTATTTTAACATTAGGTTCACGTCGCTGAGACAGGACTGTATCCAGCCATCACGATATGTTGGTCCAATGTTGGCTTCCTGTTGGCCCAGCGTCACAGACGACGGCCAATATCAGTCCACCATTGGGCAAACGCTTCGTGTTTGGTCTAATGTTGGTTTAATGCTAGGCCTGCGTCACAGACGTTGGGCCACCATTAACCCACCGTTGAGTCGGCCTCCTTTGTTGCCTGAGTAAGGACTACTTCACAACACTTTAATGTGCGTGTATTATTCACCAAAGTATCTGCTGCATCAAGTAATTATTAACCCTTCCAGTGCGGGGACCGTCTTTATACGTCATAATCTGACGTCTGTAGACGTCAGATTATGACGTATATAGACGATCCCCGCACTGAAAGAATTAAAATATTTATATTGACCGTAGAGCCCTAATATATGAATCGGGAAGAGCTAATCAAGGATACTCTAGTATCCTTGAGCTAACTAAGATATGTATGATGATTTCAAATTAAAATAAACCCTTGCATCTCCACGGTTCATAGAAAAATATCTCAGAGCTGTAAGGGTTAGGGGATGAATTTAATGGACCAAGTACAGTATTCTCAGTATATAATATCCTCGACCAATCAGAGAGTGACTCAGCCTCTCACATGATCATCAGCTGATCACCATCGTCGTTCAGTTGTTATACAAAATGGGGGTAGAGTATCACATGGCACGATTTTCTTTTAACTTATTGTCTATTATGACAGATGAACACTGATACTAAAACACTATTAAACTGACATAATGCAAAAAAAACTACAAAGCTTATGTTTTATGCTAAATGAAGTAAGTCTGTTCTCTGTTGGTTGATTGAAAAAAATGTAAGATTGATTAAACAATGAGTAACCACTCCACCTGGAGAGTCGTCTCCCGTGATAGGTGGAGCAGATTAGCAATGTACAATGTAATTATCTGATTTTCTGTTAGTGTGATATACCAACAACGGAATAGAAAATGTAATGTAATGTAATGAATCGGGCTTTAGGCCACCTTTGTGCACATATAGGCTAAACTGGGCCAGGAGAACCTCCTGAGGATGATGAGATGAATGAGATGACACTGTTCTCCAGACACAGGATTCGAAACTCGTGCCCTGGCGGTCTGAGGCCCAGTACGCTACCTCTCGGTCACGGAGGCTCCCCGCAATACTGAGTATTACACGTGTATGGGGAAGAAACATCTTTGTTTTATTTCAAACTGCCGAGACCGGGAACCGAACCCCGAGCTCTAGCGTGAAAGGCAGCGGTGCTAACCACTACCCTAGGTCCCCCGCCCAACAACGGGATAGCAGACAGACTGAGAATGAAACAGCCCACGAAACAGCCCATATCGTGAAATTACATATAACTGACGCCACAGTACTGCACTACAAATAGCATACTATAAGTACTGTACTGAAATACAAATACTATTATAATATGAAAGCTGTATACACTGAGCTGATATGAGACGTTGAACCAATGTTGGTTTGATATTGGCCCACTGTGTGTGACGTTGGCCCAATATTAGCCAGACCTATTTTTTGTCGCAGATTCAAAGATGTAAGTATACCCTTGACCCAGCAAACACAAAACATTTGTATAACATTTGTACAATGTCGGTTCAACGTCTCCGACTTTGGTCCGACATTGTACAAATGTTATACAAATGTTTTGTGTTTACTGGGAAATTCGTAGACCTGAATTTATACTCGTAGATTCGTATATCTCAATATACTCGTAGATACCCTGATGACATCGCAAGGCTCTGACACAGTGACCTCCATTTTTAAATGTAATAGTTCCAATACGATCGCAAGACAACGCCTGCTGAAAATTGCCTAGTTTGCATAGGCTCTTGAAATAATTGTCTCAATGTCTTGGCATCAGAGCTTTTTGGTAGGCAGCGCGAGTGTCGTTTTTACACAGCTGGCTGTGTAAACAAAATGGCGGTCAGTGTGACTGGGCCTCGCGCAGTAAATGAGTCAGGTGGCCCAGTCATACCGGGTAACTCGTAGATTCATAGACCTGAATATAGGCTTATTCAGCGCTACGCGCCTCGTATGTACAAATTTAGCGCAATCATTTGTTTCCCCTTGACATATTTTGACTTGGGCGCCAAATTATAACAGCGTCTTGTCCTTGAATCAGGATGAAGATAGAGGTTTAGAATCAGCAGGGCGTCATTGACAAAGATGAACGTAAACCTAAAGAAGTGAATTAGTCTGGTGTGTTGAGCGTGACGGCATGCGGCGATGTAAGGCCAACACAAATAATCACCAAGAGTTTACTTTCGTCAGAAGAATTTAGAAAAATGTATTATTTTGATTTAAAATTTACCATTCTTTACCACCCCCTCCCCCATTTTAAAGTAGAATTAAGCAGTTATGCATACGAATGGTACTGTAGCGTACAAGGAAACATATGTCTTTACCATGATATTTCTATTGCGAGGAGTTATAGGGTTTTCTGGGCAGTTATTGTGACACGCAAAAATCTATCCTCTCAATTTCGGCATGTATCACTCATCTTTGAAAAGAAAATTCTGCACTTTGAAACTTTAAAATTAGTACTCCAGATTCTGACGACTAAAGTCCATCCCCGCGCTAGAAAAGTGAAAATATTTCTAATTGCCGTAGATCCATAAAATAGGTATGCAAATGAATCAGAAAGAGCGAACTAAGACATTTATGATGATTTCAAATTAAAAATAACCCTTTGGTCTCCATAGTTTATACGGAAGTATTTCAGCGCTTTAAGAGTTAAGGGCCAGGCTTGTGGTGTAGTGGTTACGCTGATCGCCTGTCACGTCGCAGCTTGTGTCCCACATTCTGGTATTCAAGTTTCAAAGAAACAACATGTTTCTTCCCTATCCGTTCGTACACTCTTAACACAAAGGAGGTCCTTGGAGGTTCTTTTCCATATAGTGATATAGAGAAAGGTCCCACATACATATGTATGTCGGACCTCTCTGTATAATTCTCACACTCTGTGATGTGCTTTCGCTATGAGACGTATATCGGTGTCAGCGCATATCGCACTCCAGAAGTAGATTTATCACACTGTATGGTATTATGTGATATGTGACTTGATCGTGTGAGAAAATACAAACGTTGATTATTTTTCGTGTGTTGTCTGAAAATACAGCACATGTTCAATGGAAAAAGTGCTCGCCTAAAAGCTCATACCTTATTCATTGAACAAGTGCTGTATTTTCCCATATCGCATTCAAATGAACACCGTTTGCATATCCACTATATGGAAAAGAACCTCTAAGAACCTTTTATGTTAAGAGTGCAATGATTTGGTATTACGATTGTGGGGAACCACTGTGACCGAGACGTAGCGTGCTCAGCCTCAGACAACCATGGATCAAATGTCAAATTCTGCGTCTGGGAGGTTTTCCTGGCCCAGTTTAGCCTATCTATATGATCAGCAGATAGCAGTGCGACAAAATAAAAATCACGATTACGACTGACAGACAATGACAGGGCCAAGTCAAAATTTAAATACCAACACTTGATCAAGTTTCACTAAATTAGTTGATTTCAGACTTAATTAAGTCCCGCGACTTAGCTGAGCGACTTAGTTGAAGCAGGGCCCAGACTCGGTTTGTCAAAAACTAACTATTTGACCATTAACACGTGATCAAGTTCCAACCAAACAATGATATAAAGACCAGGGAAATTCAATAGAGATTGAATTTCCTAGCTAGGACTAACTTGGGTCCAGGACGACTTAGCTGTTGTCGAAAACATCCCCTGATCTCAAGAGATAAAAACTGTCTATACCACAAATAATAATAACTGATCTGTAGCAAAAACTACATATTAAAGATATACTAACTTTCACTGACACAACTTTACTCTGTAAAAAATTCAAAAAAATTGTGTCTTGAACAGACTTAAAGCTAACAATTACCTCATATTGGCCTAGTATTCTTTCTCACGTATGAGACACACAGCGCGGGGGACAGACGTGGTATATAGTCATGATAGTCGGCGTGGGCTATGGTTCACTGGTTCACTGGTCCACTGGGCTGACAAGCTCTTTATGCGCCGTGAATACACTGCCTCAGGC
Organism: Flabesymbios commensalis; assembly: GCA_964017125.1. NCBI lineage: Eukaryota > Metazoa > Annelida > Polychaeta > Terebellida > Flabelligeridae > Flabesymbios > Flabesymbios commensalis. The sequence continues at coordinate 70,916,128 of OZ024916.1, forward strand.
AAAATAAAACACAAACCAATGTTGGTCAAATGTAGCACCAGCGTCTGCGACGCTGGTGCTACATTTGACCAACATTGGCTGAACATCTCTGTTATCTGGGGTGAACAGAGACCGTTATTTGAATAAGCCACCAAGTAAAAGTCCCCCTCTCCCACTACATGTTGTTTAGTACTGAGCTCACTAGACCGGCGCCAAGCTGTATAAAATACCAAACCTTTGTTGAAGAAAAATGTCTCCAGCAAGTTTGAGGCTCAAGTATATAATCTGACGACTGAACTTCCAGAGCGCATATTTATAGATTTAAAAAATATATATTTGTATTCTTTTGTTCACCTTTCCTTGGACTAATTTATATTTATGCATGTATTCATTTACTCGTTTATTCATTTCTTCATACCATTATTCCTTCCTTACTTCCTTCCTTTTTTCTTCCTTCTTTACTTTCTTTCTTCCTTCATTCATTCATTTATTCATTATATTTATTCTTCGATCGTTCGTTCGTTTGTTCATTCATTCATTCATTCTGTCTTTCGCTCGTTCGTTCCTTTTTTCCTTCCTTCCCTCCCTCCTTCCTTCATTCATTCATTTATTCATTCAATCAATCATTCATTCATTCATTCATTCATTCATTCATTCATTTATTTATAAGGCTGTTTTTTTCATTGTTTTATGTATTCATTCGCTCATTGTTTTAAATTGTGTTTGATTGTATTTTTTCGTATTTTATTATATTGAATTGTATTTGGGGGTTTTGTATTTGTGTCTTTAGACAAACACCTTATTCATTGAATGAAAGCTGTATTTCCCTACACAGCACTAAAAATAATGAACAGCGTTTGTAGGTGGATATATATTGACGACATGGAATCTACGCAGGTTTATATGCGTTATAAAATCATAGTCTAATCTGCTAATGGTAGTTCCTGATACATTTAAGTTCATTCGCTACATATAATGTATAAGACATTGAAGATACATAATGAAGTAAACTATGTCTAGATGGTGTAGTACTTACTTGATATCATTGACTTAGATCTCACGAAGTAAGTAGCACCTCACGTGACCCGAGCTAGGACGAGGGAAGGGACGATCTCAAGCATTCCAATAAATCCGTATATGAATCTGTAATGTGTCCATTTGTCGCGCCTCTGAGCCTTGTGCACTAAGGATTTAGGCGATGTATAAATATTAATCGTCTCCTATTAATTCCACATCGTTCCGCAGCTCGCAGGATTATCCACGCTGTTCAAAATGCCGAAATTGGCTGCAATAATATCCCTTTCTTTCAGATGCCGGGTTTTACTCCAAACCTGAAACATACATTGTAGGTACACAATCACGTTACTCGTATTTTTAAATGATTTTCGAAAAGGATCCGTATTATCGTACAACTACAAGTTACGATATATCGTAGGCTTCTGATTGGTCGAGATGGTCATCTCAACCAATCAGAAGCCTATGATATATATTTGTGGACAGTGTGGGGACGTCCCGGTTTCGGGTTTTTATCTGTGGTAATATTGTCCTTTTGACTCCTTCCATATATACCCAGTAGGTACAAAATGAAATGAATGGGGTTTTAGGCCACCTTTGTGCATATATAGGCTAAACTGGGCCAATAAAACCTCCTGAGGATGGTGAGATGAGTGTGATGACACTGCCCTCCAGACACAGGATTCGAAATTCGAGCCCTGACTGTCTGAGGCCGCTACTTTTCGGTCACAGAGGTTCCCAGTAGGTATGTATTTCAGGAAACACGATGCGTTGACCAATGTTGATTTAATGTTGGACCAGCATCGTAGACGGTGGCCCAAAATCAAACCAGCATTGTGCCAACGTCTCGTGCTTTATAGGAATTAACAATGATATATCCTAATGATCTCAATGTTGTAACAACCGAGAATGAAGACTGTGATGATTCTATAACTAACATGAATTTTGCGCTACAATTCTGAAGAGTTTTTTACAATAGCCACACAGTTTACAATAGCCATACATGTTCAGTTATATTTATAAATACTTCTTTACAAAACACATTTTAATGATTCACTCTCGTTGATATCCTGCTGTTAGTCATCTGGTGGGTCACCGCAGTGGCGGATCCAGAGAGGGCGCGGACGGCGCCCCCCTCCCCTGTTCAGAGTCCCAAAAAGAAAAAAACATATTTCGGCCGAAATTTGGTCTAGAATGTGTCATTTGAGGCCTTAGATTTCAACTTTTTCGGGGGAGCATGCCCCCGCACCCCTCTAGAACATATAAGTGCCAGCTGTGGTGTGTATAAATTCTTGCAAAAATCGGCGCCCCCCCGCCCCCCGTCTGTGAATTCCTGGATCCGCCACTGGGGTGGGTATCTGTATCTGTATCTGTATCTGTAGTATAATCAGCAAACCTCCTTTAAGGGGTATCACGCTGATGAATTGTGAGGGGGATAAATGATTAAAGATTTAATCTTTAAAATGTTTTAATTGTTTTTTGAAGGCCTCGATGGTGCAGCATTCTGCTATCTCAGAGGGTAGCTGATTCCACAAAGGTATGGTCTTCACAAAGAAAGAGTTCTTGTATGCTCACGTGCTTGCCTTGATGGTCTTGTATTTTAGTTTGTGGTTGGAGCGAGTTCGAGGATCTGCTGGAGTCAGAATGTCTGATGTTGGTACTTCCTTCAGTTTATGGATGGTTCTGAAGAGGGTTATCAGTCTGATGTCACTACGCCGAGCAGCAAGGCTGTGCCAACCGAGTTCTGCTATCATATCAGACACACTACTGGTAAGCGCGTAGTCATTGGTGACGAATCGAGCTGCTCGACGTTGGACCATCTCTATGGATGAGATGTCCTTGCCTAGGTATGGGTCCCATATTGCGGCACCATACTCAAGAACAGGGCGTACTAGACTTGTGTAGGCATTTTCCTTGATCTTTTTAGGGCAGGTTTTTAAGTTCCTACGGAGGAAAGCGAGGGTGCCGTTTGATTTTTTGGTGGTAGAAGCAGCATGTTTGGACCAGTCAAGTTTGTTTGTGATGTTTACACCTAGGTACCGAGCACTGGATACCTCCTGCAGGACCTGGCCACTGATGGTGTACATTCTCGTGAGTGGATTCCGTTTCCGACACATTCTGATGGATTCACACTTCTTGGCGTTACTCCACTCGACAAGAGAGTCCAGATCACGCTGCAGTTCAAGCTGATCACTAGCATTGTGGATAGGTCGGTACAAGAGACAGTCATCTGCAAACAACCGGACCTTAGAGGTGACATTTTCAGGTAGGTCGTTAATATGCAGGAGAAACAAGAGTGGTCCCATGACTGTCCCCTGTGGTACACCTGAGACCACATGCGCAGGGTCTGACTTCGCCACTTCCACAAGTACACACTGGCTCCTGTGTTTCAGGAAGTTTGAGATCCAGCTGTAGATATGCCCGTTGATACCGTAATGATCTAATTTGCCCAAGAGTCTATCATGGGGTACGGTATCAAATGCTTTGCTGAAGTCCAGCACAATTACATCTAACTGAGTGTTCTTGTTCCAGTAGTTGAGCATATCGTGGATGGTGACCAGTAGTTGTGATTCACATGATCTCGCACGTCTGAAACCATGATGCAGCACTGTAAGTATGCTGTGCTTTTCTGTGTGTTTGATGATATGTTTACATATGACGTGCTCCATCACCTTACAGCAAATACATGTCAGAGACACAGGCCTATAGTTTTCTGGTTGGTATCGACTGCCTTTTTTGTATACGGGTGTAATATTTGCCTGTGTCCAGTCTTTGTGTAGTGTTGATTTATTCAAGGACTGTGTAAAAAAGGCCCCGAGCGCAGGTGCAAGCTCTGTGGCCGTCTCTTTTAAAAACCTTGCTGGAACACAGTCAGGGCCGGATGCTTTGTTAGGTTTCAAGTCATGTAGCAGTTTTTCGATTCATTCGGATGTTATTGTCAGTTCATCTATGGATGGGAATTTGTCGCCCTTTAGAGTAGGGATAGCGTTCCCGTCCTCCTGGGTGAAGACGGATGTGAACTGGTCGTTTAAGATTTTTGCTTTGTCGATTTTATCGTTGAACAACACGCCATCACGTTTGAGTGGTGATATTCCTACATTATCTTGTTTCTTAGCTTTAATGTATTTCCAGAATGGCTTGGAATCGTTGTTGTTCAAACTATCAGATAAAATCTTATTGACGTAGTCCCAGTGTGCTGTGTTCAGGGATTTTTTTATCGACTTCTTTACTTCTCTAAAAGCACTCCAGTCCTGACTTTTGCCACTTTTTCTAGCCTTGTTATATAGTCTCTGCTTTTTACGGCACATTCTCCTGAGCTTAGGTGTTACCCAAGGTAGGTTATAACGGCAAGAGGTTGTTTTACATGGCACCAGGCTGCTAATGGTTTGGTTGATGTGTTTTTTGATCAGTTGCCAGTTGTGTTCTACCGTGTTCTGTGTTATTTTATTGAGGAAATGTGTGGTGAAAGCAGATGTTTTTTCGCCTATTTTCCCTCAGTCGGCTTTGTTGAAGAGGTTAACTTTCCGTTTCTCTTTTTTAGCTAATTTTGGTTTATTGTCACTGTCGACCAACACTATGTCATGGTCTGAAATTCCAGGGATGACACTAATAAATTTAGTAAGGCTAGGTTTGTTAGTGCAGTATAGATCAAGCACATTACACTCTCTGGTTGGTTCTTTCTGCAGCTGAGTTAGATGGTGGTCACTCATAAGGTTTTCATGCATAGTCACATGATCAGCTCTTGGCTTGACCGAGTTTGTCTCCCAGTCAATATGCCCTGCATTGAAGTCCCCGCCCAGGATGATGGTGGAATTTGAGTTGTTTTTCAATTTACCTGCTATCTGGTAGAGACTGGCGTCCAGTGCTTCGAGCTGGTCGATCGCGCTGCCAGGCGGCCTATAAAAGGAGCCTATGTATAGTGTTTTCTGGTTTCTAAGGGTAACTGTGGCCCAGACTATCTCACCGTCTATATCATTAAGTTCTACCTCAACAGACGGGTATGACGATTTTATTGCCACCAGAACGCCTCCCCCCCCCCTTCTTGCGATCTTTGCGGTAACATGTGTAGTTGGGTGGCATGAATTCTGCTATGGGTGGGTGTGTGTGAGTGCATGTTTGTTCCAAATTACCTGAATCTACATAAACCTGGGCGACACCACATCATCCACTCACCCACAGCAATTAGTAACACCATACATTGGCATAGTGCTGGTTCAATGTTGAGCCAGCGTTGCAGATGGTGGGCCAACATTAAACCAACATTTGTGTTAATGTATCGCGTTTACAATAAATCTCACATAAACACATTATCCACTGAGTCATCTTATTTAAATTTCCATCCACTTGAAGTTGTGTCTCGCTACCGCGACCCACAACCTCAAGTGGATGGAAATTTAAATGTTCCCCGGGGAGTTGAAATGGCACACGAATGAACAGGTCCAGTGACCAGGGGGTGAAATGTCCGATGATAGTCCGATGATAGGTCTTCAGACTTGGTATCAGACTATAAAAAACGAGCACCTTTACCTTTAAACAAGATAACTGTTCTCATTCAATTCTGAACCAATTTCAGGACATTTTACACACACAATTGTCTAGTCATGCGGCGACCTTTCTGAAAATTTCGCAAAGTTTTAGAAGTTAGACCATTTGACATCTAATGAAATTCTGAGCCCAAGTCAATGGGTTTATAGAGGGCGATTTTTTTATATAGCCTACTACATAGTAAATAGTCTAACTTTTAAACTGAAATTGTCAGGGCAGTCGAAACAGCACTACGACACACTGCTTGTAAAATGTCATGACAATTCTTTGAGAATTGATTGAGAAATCAGCAAAAATCGTTCACCACGGATAAGCTACAAGCCTTCATGGGAGAGCGGGGAGAAGCTACACCGGGTGGAGTACTAGATGAACATGATAAAACTAGCCCAACCAGATAGATATTCTAGACCTTGCGAGGTGTAGCTGCGAACCATGTGCAATTGCTCGTTACAGTTGCTGGGATATATGCATTCCACCCGTCCGTGTATAAACAGTGTACACCTTTTTTGGTGTACACCTTTTTTGGATAGACCCACACTTATGGCAATTGTTTTGAACAGTTTGGCTTCATCTTGACACGGGAATTTGCTGCAGACATAAACATAAGATATGACACATAGAAGTGTGAATACCCTCGTGTTTTTTCAGGTCGCATTTCTGTATAAATCATTTATCACAAGTATCACACTGGTTTATCTCCAGTGTGAACACGCTGATGTCTTTGCAGGTTGCCTTTCTGAGTAAAAAATCGTTTACCATGGTGAATGGGAACCCGAATATTGTCTTCATCCACCAGGGATGGGAATTCTGCCGTTCAAAGGCAAAAGGCAGTATTTGCTTAGTCTGGTGATTTGATAAAACAGCCAAGTTAGTATAGTATATCTAATGAAAACTGGGAAACTCCCTTTTATGACGGATTGCAACATTTCTTATTTGGGAAAATAGTATTGAAAAAACGTTGTGCGGTACAGCAATGCAATTGGGTGGTGAGCGAGGGGTTTCAATGTGGTCTCATCAATTCAATGGCTGAGTTTGTCGATTGAATGTCGATAGTATACGGGGGTGTGTGAGTATGTTAAGTATGTTAAGTATGGTTATGCAGGAGAACCTCTCGTTTTGCAAGGCAAATATATTCTATTTTTCTTGTTTGTACCGATTAAAATAGATTTTGTTCCTTTCACGCAGTGATCACAATAGTTTTCAATATAATTATGTTGATGGTGTGTGTGTTTGTTTACCTCTAGAATAAGGCATTAGACTACATTACCATGATTACAATCTAGGGCAAAAAAATGAAATGAACTGGGCTTTAGGCCACCTTTGTGCACATATAAGCTAAACTGGGCCAGGAGAACCTCCTGAGGATGGTGAGATGATTGAGATGACACTGTCCTCCAGACACAGGATTCGAAATTCGAACCCTGGCGGTCTGAGGCCCAGCACGCTACCTCTCGGTCACGGAGGCTCCCCACAATACTAACTTTCACATGTGGATGGGGAAGAAACATTTTTGTTTCTTTCAAACCGCCGAGACCGGGAACCGAACCCCGAACTCCGGCGTGAAAGGCAGCGGTGCTAGCCAGTACCCTAGGGCCCCCGCCCACACACAATCTAGGGCCTTCATGCCAAAAGTTGAATATTCAAAGCTTAGTAAAAATCAATAAAATTTCCATAGCGCCTAAATCCTCAGCGAACCGAGCTCAGAGGCGCGCAAATCCTTAGCATGCTCTTGTTTTAAAATATGCCCTGACGGCCATTTTGATTTATGCTAATTACGTACATAACATCTAACGTACATTTCAGCTTGGCAGACAGCTGATTTCAACTCAGCACTAAAAATGGCTCAGATGATCCAGCTTGCTATGTTGTACTTAAAATTGTTTAAAATTGAGCAAAATAGGGCTATTAATTAGAATTTCTGCCCAGACTACTTCTCACGGACGCCATTTTGAAATTATGCAAATTAGTCACTTTCCCCTGGTTGAATTTTAGTGGGAGATTTTTTTCTGAGGATTCTCAGATTCCAAGTGACGATATAAAACGCAAAAAACGTTTTGTTGCAATTTTTAAGATGTGATGCCATCTATTTTTTTATTTCTACCTGACTATTGTGTTTGTGTGTAAATGTGTGAGTGTGTTTAAATGTCAAAGAAACAAAATGTTTCTTCCCCGCCCACTCGTAAAGATTCAATATTGTGGGGAGACTCAGACCGCCAGGGCTCGAATTTCGAATCCTGTATCTGGAGGGCAGTGTCATCTCATTCATCTCACCATCCTCAGGAGGTTTTCTTGGGCCAGTTTAGCCTATATGTGCACTAAGGTAGCCTTAAACCCCATTCATTTTTACCTGTACAGTTTTTCAGGATAATGTCTCGTCATACAGTGCTGATTACAGACAGTAATACGTCAAATTACCGTGACGATCATGTTAATTACACAATAAGTTCTCCTGTCACCTGCCATTAACCATCTGACCTCTGTAGGCTCAGTGACATTGACCCTATGACCTCTACTGGCCCCAGTGACATTGACCCTTTAACCGCCAACTCATTTATTTGGAATTTTCACTCACTTGAAGTTGTGTCTCGCTGACGCGATTCACAACTTCAAGTGAGTGAAAATTATTAAGATTTGACAAAAATAAAGGTCAGTGCTTTTGACATCTTACTGCTTGATGTCACGTTTTATTTTTAACGTGTTCAAAAGCTGATATATAATTTGCTAATAGAACATCTCAGCCATAACAGGGTTAGTTATAGAAGTTGTAATATAGGACTACTACATATCACGTCAACGCTGTTTAAATGTATTTCAAGTAGTTATGATGCAAATTTCAAATACCCTGTGCTTGTGTCAAGTCTATAATAATGCAAATATGTCATTTTAGGTTCACATATCTTGTCGATTTTCATGTGATTTTACAGAACTAATCCTGCTGTATTTAAACGTATATTAGATATCTTGGCTGTTCATTTTAATGACGCATAAGTCTACATAGACTTTATTTTACTGTGAATAAATCGTCTCCTTGGATATGAAAGGGTGTATCTGCAATTTTATAAAGTGGCAGATACACCCTTTCATATCCAAGGGGACGAAATGTCTATCTATCATTAAAACATTTGTACTTTACTTGCATTTATCATGTTTTTCTATCGCATTGCATGTTTTGAATTAAGAACATTTTATTAGGGAAATTTTAAAGTCCATGGTAATATATGAGGTTCTGAACGTTCATTTGTGATCTCCCAGGTAGCATGCCACATTGACCCGATGTTGGGCTAATGTTGGGCCACCGTCTTCGACGCTGGCTCAACATTAGCCCAGCTCCGTGGCAATGCGGCATGTTACCTGGGATATGATACTTGAGGTTGTCATACAATCAGGGGATGTTCCATCGCATTGAAGTCGGAATGGCGGCGATAATCGGCGGTAATCTAAAAGAAAAATTAAAAGTGATGGATTATCTGCAGTAAATATCATACCTTAATTAGTGTTATTGTGAAGTGCGTATCGCTGTGAAGTGCTTATCGCTGTGCGTACCTAATTGTGATTATCCAGCAGTTATCATCTTAATTATCACACAATTATCCAATCAATGTCTGAATCCAAAACGTATCAATATTAACAGAGCGCTAATAAAGTACACATGGATGTGAAGTGCAAATTTCAATATGACATTGTATCAGTTTGAAAATAGCACACTTTTTCGGGTAATATTAGAATACCATACTATGCATCTCTGTGAATACTTACAGCCAGTATATTATAAATACTCCAGTATTCCATGTAAGGGTAGATATATATCAATAACTTTCAGTACCGATACTCCTTGCAAACTGTGTAGAGGGTAGGCTACTGGGGTGCAGAGTACTGGGGTAGACTACAACCTGTATTTTCTTGTATATATCCTGACATCATATCGTCATATCCTCTATCCACCAGTGCCACTTTGATGATGTGTTTATTTAAGACACTTACTAAAAGACGTAAATGTTAATACTTATAACAGTTAGTGTCTTTGTGAACCGCGTATCATTCTGTACTGCAGTATCACGGTGTGGTATAAACTGATTTGATGTTATTACATATTTCTCCCACATGTGTAGGTCTACTCTTGTAAACCCTGGATTTGACTGATCTGTATCAATCACTTTTCTGTGCACTAGGTAGACCTACCTTTCTTTAGACCCTTCCCATGATTGAAGGTTCCTGTTAGTTTTAGCGCTGGGCAGGCCTCCCCTTGTAGACCCAGGCGCTGATTGAGAGGGGAACCGGGGTCGTGTGAGTGAGATCTGCCCTCGTGTTTACCGTGGGGGGGGGGGGGCATGTCACGTACTCTATCACACCTGAATGATCGTGAATCAGATAACGAGGTGAATCTAGCGAGACTCAGGGACCGTAACTAAACATCACGACTCAGGGACCGTCACAGAACGCCACAACCCAAGGGAGTGTCACAAAACACGGCGATCCCGGGACCGTCACAAAACACCAGGACCCAAGGACGGACCATCAAAAAACACCACGACCCAGGGAACATCACAAAACACTACAACCCAGGGACCGTCACAAAACACCACGGCCCAGGGACCATCACAAAATATCACGACCCAGGGACCGTCACAAAATACCACGACCCAGGGAACATCACAAAACACCACAACCCAGGGACCGTCACAAAACACCACGACCCAGGCACCATCACAAAACATCACGACCCAGGGACCGTCACAAAACACCACAACCCAGGGACCGTCACAAAACACCACGACCCAGGGACGATTGATTGATTGATTGATTGATTGATTTATTTATTTATTTATTTATTTATTTATTTATTTATTTATTTATTTATTTATTTATTTATTTATTTATTTATTTATTTATTCATTCATTTATTTATTTTTTCATTCATTCATTCATTCATTCATTCATTTATTGATTTATTTGTTTATGTATTCATCCATTCATCCATTCATTAATTGATTGATTTATTCATTCATTCATTTATTCATTCATTCATTCATTCATTTATTCCTTCATTCATTCATTCATTCATTCATTTATTCCTTCATTCATTCATTCATTCATTCATTCATTCATTCATTCATTCATTCATTCATTCATTCATTCATTCATTTATTTATTTATTTATTTATTTATTTATTTATTTATTTATTTATTTATTTATTTATTTATTTATTTATTTATTTATTTATTTATTTATTTATTTATTTATTTATTTATTTGTTTATTTATTAATTTATTTATTTATTTGTTTATTTATGTATTCATTCATTTATTTATTAATTAATTAATTCATTCATTCATTCATTCATTCATTCATTCATTCATTCATTCATTCATTCATTCATTTATTCATTCATTCATTCATTCATTCATTCATTCATTCATTTATTCATTCATTCTTTTATTCATTCATTTGTTTATTCATTCATTCATTCATTCATTCATTCATTCATTCATTCATTCATTCATTCATTCATTCATTCATTCATTCATCCCACCGTCTGCGATGCTTGGCTAACATTAGCGCAGCATTAAGTTAACGTCGGGTGATTCTTCCTCTCAATTTAGTCCGGGAGAATGCGGGTTCACTCCTTAAAAAAGGTGACAAAGTTGAATTAAGGAATATTCCCCCCCAAAAAAGTGCATGTGTGCTTTCCGCATAATGTAGATTTTGCAAAATAGCTGCCACTTAGTTTTTAAAAGAGATAATTTATTTAGCTCATTTGACCAAACGTGCATTCATTCATTCATTCATTCATTCATTCATTCATTCATTCATTCATTTATTCGTTTCTTCATTCATTCATTCATTCATTCATT